>JAIPRN010004614.1:0-14053 GCA_025469175.1 Geopemphigus sp. TES_GeoC_2020
TATATATATATATATATATATATATATCAGTATCAAACATGTTTATTATGTTCATGTTAGCTTATTGACGTTTAAGTTTTAATTCGTAAAGTTTTTTATTATAAACTTTTCTAGCGACATCGGAACTTCGGTATTTTTATGAAATATTTTGGTTTAAAACTTATATCCTTAGTGACGCCTTATCGTTGTATTTTTGTCAATAATTTTTTATCAATTCCAAGTACGCCTTTCAAATACTTACATAACATCAAAAATATAACTAGTTACATTTCCAGATAACACGATAATTTCTTGTAAAGACAGACATATTTTTGGAACTATATGTAGTTGTAAGTAAAATACTTTTAGTCTTATAAATATATACTCAGTTAATAGGTATTCATAAATTTTAACATTGATTTTAACCAATGATTTTCATATTATATTTGTTATTTTTCAAGTCCATTGAACATTAAATATTTGTGTAGACTTTAAAGTTTGAACGAAATGTTGTCTTTTTCGCATAGCAAAATAATATGGCGAATCTGCCAGACTAAATTAAATTGCATTAATTTGAAAAGGACTTGTTCGAGAGGATTTGTTAAGTTAGTTATACAAAGCAGAAATTCATAGACGTGCACTCTGAATAAGTTAATATTGACGAATAATTAATAAGGCTTTATTGACGAGAAGGTTTTCTTCTCGGATTTTAGAAATAGGTCACTGAACAATATATATTGGCCGAATGTTTGAATATTTTCAAAAAGAATGCTTCTATCGAATTGTATTTTAGCTACTTATGTTTAAACATGTTAATAATCCATACATTATTGGATGTAATTTTAGTTTTAGTTATATCGTATATAACGTATAACACCTTCATATTATTTCATCTTTAATCTCAAATGTATGTCTGGTGCACGTACATACTTCTCTATTCTCTTGAATATTCCATTATTGTGTTAAATAATACTATTATAGAGAACAAAGCTTCATTTATTCTACTCTATCCAGCAGTAAATTTAGTCGGTATAATTTTACGTAATAAAATCTACCGTATATTTTTTATTTGCATGACATAATATCGATTTATTATTATTATGGAACAAGTAGCAGCGCAATTATTTTCATTGATTGTAATTATACAAAAAGTAAAACAATTATGTTTAAAATAATTTTTTTAAATATTAAAAATATGGAGTAATAACTTGAATATACACTTGGTAAGACCGTATTTTTTTGATATATATTTGTTTCTATTTTTTAGAACATAAAATTATATTCGTGTAAATAAAGGTTTTGTTTTTATATAAATAATGACGTACAATATCTTTATTAAACTAGGTTTGTGTGTATTCCTTGAATTTACCTTTAAGAAATATTGAAATGGCTGATAGCCAAAATGCTGTCGTCATGCAGTAAGTATGAAATATATCAAATGATTAATGAACGATCATACATTTAGATACTTTGAATCTTGTTTCAAAGCATAAAGAAAACTAAAATAGCCTTGAAGTAACATTTATTCTTCTATTCAAATTGCTTTTAACGATAAGATTAATATCTTTTGTATATATTGTTTTCCAAACGATCCAAAAGACATTTCCTTATTTCATAATATTATTTTAACATTATTTGATACCAATAAATATATTCATGGCTCGAAAATGTCATATTAGATATACATATTTATATATATATATATATATATATGTAATATGTGTTCAGGTATCGATCATGCGTAGTCACGTGTCATTTTATTGTTCTATTCTGTGATAGTGTAGTTGTTTCGAAAAAATAGGAATTTCTTATTTTTCGAATGGTGGCTGTTGTTTTATATTATGTCGTTATATTGTATTTTATTGTATTGACTAGTTTTATAGGAAATAAAGCGTTATTTTTTATTTTCGTTTGTAGTAACAATTCCAGTGTATAACCACTGGAACGCTACAATTGAATGTTCTACAAAATTGTGATTTGTGAAGCGTTTTTATCAAAAACAAATACTATCGGAATTCGTAATAGAAATGATAACACAATAATTATTATTCGCAATTATAAACGGTGTATTTTCACAAGTGTTTCGGTATATATTAATATTATATTATTTGATCAGCGATGAAACGCGTTGGAGAGAATGTCACGATTCCCGGCATTTTTAAAATGAATTGTTCTTTCGATGTCTGAGATGTTTGTACAAAACGAGTTTGTTCAAGATATTAAAACTAAACGGACGCGCCAAAAACCCAAACAAATATTGTATCTATTTCGATAAATTTCTCAGCAGACACTTTGTTTTTCCTCCTTGGTCCCCCACCCACTCATTCGTTTTGTCCTACGAACGCGTATCGAAAGTGCAGGGTCTTGTATATTATATCCGAATTGTGATCTCCGGAATTCTAACCGTTTCGAGCTTTCAACTTTTCCCGCGCAATAGGGTAATGGATTTTTTTGGCAAAGTCTATGTGTGTCCTGAACCACTTTATTCTGAATTGTAGACATAGAACGATATAGAACGCTAATATATCGTATATTGCGTGTAAAACGTGCCGACAGCGAGTAAGAGAATAAATCCGCCCCGGAGTTGAAGGTAAACTTTTCTATCCTTTTGCTTGCACATCAAAATACCTTCGTATTTGATTTCTTCTCGGAGATTGAGATACCTCATCGTTTCGGACGAATATTATATACATTATATGTATATGTATATATAAAAGGATTTGGTATGTGCCGCGCGGGTAAAAGAGGAAGTATGACGAGATCGCGTGGTGAAGAGGCAGCTGCGGGTTTCGGATTGCTTTTGAGCAATTTCCGGTCGAATTCCATCGTGGCGGTTAAGTGCTAATCCATCGTCTATCGAACTGTTGTCGTATATATGTATGTTGTGTGTTGATGGTCGATCGAGTCGAAAATGTATCAGTGACGTTTGCGAAACAAGAAAACGGATTGCTGTGTATTCAACCGTATTATGACGTGGCGGTGTTTCGATCAAAGAACCGCAGGATAACGGACACAAACCTGTATATATATATATATATATTAATATATGAGCTTGTATGCTTGTATGCGTATAAATATACACTTATATGTTTTCGATTTAGGAAAGTTGGCCTAACAATATTATTTTATACATAGTATAGTCTAAAAATCGAAATCGAAGAATGAACGGCGGAGGTTCATGTATTAATATAAAACTGCGAGCGTGGCAAAATTTTTCGGATTTTTATTTTGCTTTTAAAATAAACGTTCGGCTGTTTTGTTTATATATATCGGACGATATTGCCGATGTATTTTTGGCGGACAGAATATTATTAAACCGTCGAAAGTCTAAATTGTGTAATTCGATTTAATTATTTCTCTGGGTGCCGTGGTCCAATCGATCCCGCAATGTGCCATCGCGTCCGCTCATTTGCTCGATTATTATATTATTACGATTAAGTATATTATTATATACATATTGTGTGTATACGTTCAATACATAGTATTAGTCTCAATTCGTTCTATATTGCACCAGTAGTGAGTGGTATTGTATAGTATTTAACTGTGAATCATTTTTGGGCGTTTTTTGTCATTATTGTCGAATCTATTGATTTGTTAAATGCATTTTGCTAGTACACATAATGATTCTGTACTCCAGTCTCGCCACAACTGCCCGCAATCCCAATAATTGGTTTTCTATTTTGTCGAAAATTGTATTCGACGAATTTTTTTAGGGTTTTCGCGCTATAATTATTACCATATAATATAAATATATATATACGCGGGTATACACGATTTTTCTTTTAAAAGAAACGTGACAATGCTTCTCTCTCCTCTTGGGTTTCGCTTTAAGGACTGTATAATAATTATATTAAAACTCGCATTTTTACTTTATTCTTGGACACGTTCCTTTTACTTTTTCTATCGCGTTTCCACGTAATAATCGTAATATAATGTGTATTTTATTATTAAGTATAAATATCACAAGGATAAATTTAAGTATTGTGAACTTTCCTTTTTGAATACCTTTAGTTTTTATATATATATCTCATTTATGAATGCGTTTCTTTGTTCGTAAAACACAAAAGCCAATAAATTATATTTTTCATAATATACCAACTTGTTGTGCTTTGATCTTTTATCATGGTAAAATTGGAAAAAGTTTCATTAGGCCCATGGCTACAAACTGTAAATTGGTGTTGCGGCCAACTGGTAGATATATTTTTTTACTCGTTAAATGAGTAAAGAATATACAGTAATTTGCTTGATATTAATTATCGAAAAACCATATTTTAAATAAATTTAAAGTAAAATAAATAATTATGATAATATTATTAATATATAATATTATATATTATATTATTAATTATAATTAATGTATAATATTTCAATACACGTGAATGTAGTTGTTTTATGAATGTAGGTAACTCCTGTGTTTAATTCATGAAATAAATTCAAATAAAATGAATAAACTATATATAGCAAAATTATAATTCATAAGTTATAATTATTGATGGTAAATTATGCATTTAAATTTTAATATTCAGTTAGTTGGACAGACGATAGAATTAAAACAAATGTGCTTGTTAATTATTACCTTTGATGAATTTATATGTAATTATATATTACGAAAGTTTTTCAATGCGAGTTTTTCTTATTATAATAATAAATTAGAAAATATTGTTAAAAGTTTAATTAAGTTTATGACGAATACATTTTAAGCACGGCATATGCTTGTAAATTACCTAATTGAATGTTTCCACACGTTTCGACGAATACTTTTTCTTGACGTTTCAACAAAACAAAAACTTTTATACTTAATCATTCAAGTGTGGAGTAGAAATTTGAGCGCTTTCCCACACATAAAAAAGATAAATTTGCTATGGTTTTGACGTTTCGGTGAATGTATTAAAAATCATCATGTTGGGTGAATATTTAATGCCGTCAATTTGCATATTTGTAGTTTTTGTTATAATTATTGTAATTAAATTAAAAGTACAAGCGATCATAGTGAAAAAAAGTTCTAATAGAAGCTTATTATTTGTTATAACATAAAACGACTTTTTAATAACATATTTTACGAAAATACATTTTAATATGTAATATAGTTCGATATAATTGTTAATTTTATCAATATATTAGACCTGCATATTTTTCTGGTACATGTAAGATTTTTTTGCTCAGATGTTTATACTAATTGATGATTTGCTAATAAGCGCAATTAACTTTGAATTTTATATTATTGTTTAACTAAAAAATGAAAATAAACATTAGGATCATAATATATTTATATAACGCCGTTTAATTAGTCTGTAAATATGTATACGGAGTCACAGTCATAACATTTCCATATAGTATATTTTATAATCATTGACATTAAATTGTATATTGTACGTTGAAATACGTTGTATTCGTAAATGTATTGTTCTTTTAATTATTTCAATCGGTCGTTAGAAAAAACCACTCGTATTTGATTATTTACGACGAAGATAGGTAATGATTTTATTTGTCATCATCACAAACTCGTGTGTGTATATAATATACGTGTTAAAATTGCATACAATAGGGCTATTATAAACGAGATTTTTATAGTATAGTTATACGATGTATTCAATGAAAAATTTGCCGTGGGTGGTGAAACAGATAATCACACACCGCGTCATGATTTATATTTTATACTCGTGCGATCTTTAGGAGATTTTGGTCGGTCGTTTGGTCGACGACGGTGTCGTGCCCTTCAACTTCGCGGTGATCCTCTACCTCTCACCGCATCCACGTTTGGCTTCGATAAAAATCACTTGGTAAACTCGTTTTTCAATGCGAGAAAACTGTTCGTGAACGACGACGGTGTCGATTACGTTTAAAAATCGTTGCGCGGTACACGGGACATATTTTTTCCATCCAGCGTTTTATAATTGTTCACGGGTATGTATATGTGTACGACCGGAAACTTCCGGGAAGGGGATGACGATATTCGTGCGTTTGTCCATCGGTAAACCGAACAACGATTCGACGGTATGTGGTTGTCGTGGGTCGTAAAATTAAAACGGCTAAAAACGCTTTACCACCGATGGGCGGCGACGGACGCGATACGTCCCGTACTATTGTGTACACGTGGTCAGACGTCCGTCCGTCGTCCATAGGCGGCGGTCGTGCGTATGGATAATTAATGCCGCGGTTGGACAGTCGAGTTTAAATAATATCTGTTATAATAATACGCGTACACGAAAAGGCGTAACGTTCTTTCTTAGCGATTAGGTTTTTTTTACGGACGCGCGTTTGCCCTCCGGCGGCGGATAGGTCGTCCTGTTATGGCCACGCGTCCATAACGGTCCCGAACGCGGACGGAAAACGATAATAATAACATTACGCGGCGCCGAACGATGGCCGTGTCGACACCCTTTCCGACAGATACCCACCAAACGTTCGCCGCCTCGGACTTGTGTCGTGCTCGTTTTTATAACGTTTATTTACGGCACGAGAGGTGTACGTGCGACGAGGGCTTGTGCGCGTTCGTAGACATGCGGCGGCTGCGGACGTAACCGGTTTTTCGATTTATTTGTACGAGTTAGCCGACGGCACGTTATTTAATTTTTTTCCAGGGTTTTTACGGCGCGCGCGTACGTTCGTCGTCGTTTATATTAATACGCGTTGTAGGTTTAACGCCCGTTGTCGTTCGATAATGTACGATAATTTTTCGTCGTCCGTTTTTTCCACCCGTGATGGTTCGTCGTCGTCGCCGTTAGCGCTAAATTTCGAGATGGCCGCGTGACCCGACCGCGTGAAAAGCAACCGTAATTATGTCGCGTCGTTCGTGGTGTTGTTGCCTCGACGATTATCAGCTCGCTCGTATAAATCGTACCGTATTATATTTGTGTCCGACTCGCGCCGCGTCGGTAACAAAATTTACGACGCTGTTATCGACGTGTTTTTTCGCGAAATCCCGTTGTTATTATAACCTAGTCGTTTTTTTATTTTTCCACACAAAAGACGATGGCGCAACGTGTTCATAACGTATAATATAGTCACCGACGACGTAGTTCGAGCGTGACGGCGTTTCACGGGTATACGCGAACGAACACACATGGCAGACTGTATAGGTCGCCGGACCGTACGTATATTGTAACGAACGGACGACGGTCGTATCCCGGACGATCGTTGTGCAATAATCGCCGATAACATTCTAGACGAAAACTGCGTGGAAGAAAGATGACGACGATCTTTCATTACGATCTTTTCTCCCCCCGTCGTTTTACAATAAACGAAAAACGATAGATCTATCTTGCTTACGCCGTGTAATAATCGAATGTTAATTTAAGCATTTAAATACGTAAGATTCGGTATTATTTAACGTGTAATCGATCGAGAACGCTATTATTAATTATTTATTAGATTTGCCAAATATTGAATTGTAAAATGATGGATACTCTTTTAAAAAAGTTCATATTTCAAACATAACTACGATATTAATTAAGTATGTAATACTTTTATTGTTAAATATAATCATTTATCGATGACGAGGAATAATAATAATAATAATAATAATAATAATAATAAAGAATTAAATTATTTATCAAATTTGCGAAAATAACGAGTATCAAATTGTAGTCCGCATTATCATCGTACAAAATCCCCATAGCTTTATTATTGCGATTAGCCTTATTATTCGTCGCTATGATTATTATTGCCAAACGGTCGTGTAGTTTTATTGTTACAAACTTAATTTCGTGTTTCATGTTCGGCGGTCATGGAAGTTTATTTGATGTATACATAAATCTATTTACGCAACAATTTATTTCATTATTTCGAATATCTAATATCGGTTTTTATAGTTTTTTCTCGCACCGTCTTAGTGCTATCATTGTACAAACATGTTTTTTATCGTCGCCGGACGACATGATATTATTGATATATACCTGTGTTTCACACGTTTCTTATATTTATATAATATTATATGGCGTATTATAATATATTATTATGCGCATGAATTAATAATTATACTTATGCGTTCGGTTTTCGTGGCGGTGTATAGTGTTCCGGATTAGGTAAAAAGCGCGTACAGAAAAACAAGATTTTAATTTCTTAGCGCATTAACCCGTGCGGGCGGTTTACTTATTTATATATCAATACCCGTTGCATAGAACGAGTTATTGATGCGTTGCCTGGGAAACGAATTCAACAAAACATTATTTAGATACTGAAGTTTTTTGAGAAACTCCGGACAAATATTAATCAGTACATAGTGTTTATGTTCAGGTTTATTTTCCCGAAACGTGTCTTGGATATTTCACTTCACGGTTGTGTTTCAAACGAAACACTAGATGTTTATGCGCCACTTGGGTGGCAAACGATTGCCGACACTCATGTTATGCTAACAATGTACCTTGGCGTATGGGTTTTTGTTCAAATCTGGTGTGTAACAAATAAAAACAAAATGAGAGACCGCCAAAAATGTCGTGTAGTACATAATGAATATTATATATATATATATATTTCTACGTTTTCGGATTATTAAATTTTAATTCCTATAGTTTTTTGTGATTTTTTTTGTAACGTTTAATTTCGTATTTAAAAACCGTTGTGATGTTTTCTTTAAATATATTCTATATATGTTTTTAATATTCCGTTAGTCACAAACGCGTATAATTCGATATGTCTGCAGTCTGTGTATTTTTAAGGGGAGTGAATTTTCTTCGTCTGCCTCGGTGATGACGGTGATGACGGCGATGCGTCGTAATAAAATTACATTCCAATTTAAATGTAATACAACGACGAAGGACGAAAGCAGGGAGCAAACAAAGTGCCAGAGTGTTGTCGTCAGAGTTTGCCAATTTATGTTTTATGAATTCTGCGAAATTCCATTCCTATGGATACAAAATGTCAAAACGCGCCAAGTGCCAAGAGATCACTACTAATGGCGACGTTTTTCTATCTTTACCATAATTTTTAGATCCATTCAGAATTTGAAAACGTCTTTAACGTTATTTCTCGATGGTATTTTATCCGTTACACTGATATATATTTATTTATTAATTAATCGTCATAATTAAATTTACTTTTCTAGAGTTTTTAACACGTTGTTTAATTTTATGTTTGTAACAAGATTCATTTTGTTGTATCAAGAGTAATGTTATATTTAATTTTGAGACCATGTACTGCTGCACTATATCACATTGTTTATGGAGAAAAATGCTTTGTTTTCAAAATTTCTCTCTGTCGTTGTTTGAAAATTTGAATTGTTTTCCAATTATTTTGGGACATATCATACCAACAAACATTTGTTTTTAGGTTTAGCTTAAGTTAAACGTAAACAGTTTACGTTTCTCATATACATTCGATTTCGATAAAAAGATATTAACTCAACGGTTGTGAAATATAATACATATAGCGGAATCGATGCGAATGTATTATTACGATCCGTTGGCGTTTGTCCACTTCCGCAAAATAACGCGTCGTTCATATTTGTCCGATATTTATGCTATTACTCACGGACCATAATAGTAAGAGACAAAGTGTTTTCGTACGATAACGTTCTGCCGAGGCTTGTACGCGTTCGTCTTTCCTGCGTTTTATTAGAAGCGGCTTCAGAGCTTATCTTTTATGGGAACTGCTCCCCTCTCGGTCGACAATATAACGCGCTCGCGTTTTCCAAATTACTTCGGAGCACATTGTACAGTCCGTGGTGTACGACGTTTATACGTATATATAGGGCTATTTGTTAAATTGTTTATAAAGACCGAGAGTTGTTAAGAAAGTTTAGAGTACTATAAACAATAGTTGAATAGTCTTCGTTCCGGACGCGGTTTTTTCGGTTCTATATAATATTCGATTTTTTTTCGAGTGTATGTAGCTGGGTTTTGGCCAAACGTGCACTAATTTATAAAGAATGTGTTCTTACAACTAACCGAAGTAAGAGGGACTAAATATGGCTAAATGCACGCGTACGATTCATTATCGTAGAGACTCAACGGATGCGTTTTGTCTGTATAATCTTATTGTGTATAATAATATATATAGCGTCGACGAAAATAAGTACCGTCAGGTACAATTATGTATTATCTTGTAGATCTTAAGGAAATATGTATTATTAGGTATATATTTATAGTAATACACTAGACATTTCGTCAACGCGGAATACTTAGTATTCCTACCGAGTCGAGTGACTCGTGTTTGAGAAATCGAATATTTCGCTTTTCCTCGTCGTCAGCTGAAGCAGTCTGTTTCTGACAGTACGTCATAAGTGCCCGTCATCTCCATAAAAACGTTTAAAATATTATAATTTAATCTGTCCCTGGTCGTTGCAAAACCTTTTAGGCCGTATATAAACGCGTGCGCATGTTTTAAATTTTTTCTTTTTCATTTTTATTCGACCTATCAGTGTATTGTTACGGCGTGCCAGAGGAATGTTTGTTTTGTGGCAGCTGTTTGTCTTCTCTTTCTCTCTCGTTTCCTCTCTCACTTTCCCAAATATAGAATACTTTACGTTGTCGTTGGATGCTATTCAAAACTGAAATCACCCGCGCCCGTTTGGCACACACACACCCCGTAATTCCCTCGACTGTAGCGTATATAATTTGCCGGGCGGTCATATGGAGGGTTGTAAAATCTATCGAATATACCGTAATACGCGTTGTGTGTGTACTGCGCAACGTGTTGTATTATAATATAATATGCGTGGTTCATCGTGCACGACGTTAACCAGTTGTTTTTGTTTTTAGTTTTTGTGTTTTAAGTGCGCAAAAACTACAAAAATCCCCAAAATATTAAGTAACAACGATAATGCGTATAGAAAGAAAATAGGGGTCTGGTTTCTTGGCGTTCGTATTATGTATATATGTGTATTTGCGCTAGACGCCCTTACACAGGTTTTTTGTTAATTAGGCAATCCGTGTGTCTTACATATTATCGTCGTAAATCAAATGTCCAATACTATTTACACGTTTATAATATAGTTTGACCCAGTACGACGGATGACTCGAAATAAAAAAAAATTTTTAACGCGGTTGGTGAAACTGCGTTCTTTACGTAATCAGTGTGTCCTACAAAATACGTTGTATACTCCGAAATATTAGTCCGATTGAGAAACTATACTATTTTTTCTTCCCTTCTCTTTGTTTGTCGTTCATAACACGGATATATATATATATATATATTTATTCACACATACTTTATACTCCTGTCGTGTTTAAATTAAATTCCTATAATACTAATACTACTTTAATACTATATATCGGCGTATTCGACACGTATTTTTCGCTGTTTCACTCAAAAGTACTCGCCTATTTTCAATCTATATTATTGAAACGAATAATAAATGCGAAAACGAGCGTCCGTTTCGCACATAATACTTTAAATTGTGGCTTTTCTTTAAAACAACAATATTGTATGTCTATCATATACGCGGTAGCGCGTGAGTGTGTTATAAACTGTTCGCGCGTGATTCAAACGCCAATTTACTTAAAACCCTAAAAGTTTTACGCTTTGTTGTGCGAGTTTAATGAACAATATTATATATTTCGTTTCTCTTAATCTCTTATTCTATTTTCTTTTTGTTTCTTCTTGGCCTGTTCGTCGCTGTTACACATTGTACGTAGTCGTCACATAATTAAATTAATGAGAATCGTGCACAATGAAGCATATCGAACGGTTGTTAAATTGTTTTAGAAAACATTTTATTAACGACAATATATAAAGTATATTATACACGTACGTGTTATGTATATAAAACGTGGCACGAGATTAATAATTTGTAAAGCTTACGTTTGAGACGGCGTTAAAGTAATAATTAAAACTATTATTTTTGTGTTCGCTCGTGTATCAACTATAAATGATATTTATTTAAACTTTGTGAAATTATGTTTTAATTATACTTTAAATAAGAAAATATAAATACACGTGTAAATATGTATATTTTATATGGCTATATTATACACAAAGTATGTGTACATACATTATGCGTACCTATATTTTCCTAAGGTTGAATACCAGTTTCTTCGTTATTTTTATTAATTATTGCGTGGTTTTTAATTTATAGACGTTATATAATTTAATATTGTGTAATATATTTGTTTAGGCGATGTCATTATTAATTATAATTTATCAAACGAAAAGCTCTTGATTGTCCTTGATAAATTATACGATTTTACAACATTTTTAATGTCTTTAATGAATACAAAAACTGCATTTAGTTCGTTAAAATGATAGTTGGTTACAAAGACCTAATTTATGTTATGCGATACATCTTCTAGTCGGACGTTTCCACATTGAAAATTTAACGATTTTATATTGTAAACGGCGATTAATTACAATTTTTTCGTATACGAACTACCTTTCAATAGAAAGTAAAAACTATTTTTAATATACGTGTATTATAGGCCGACCCCAAATAGTTGGGAAAAACGACGAAGAAGAATATATGTATACTATACAGGAAAAATACCTATTATTAACGAAATAGGCGTGTTATTTAAACTTATTATTTACTTATCTATTAAAATTTAACAAGTTATCATTTATTCATTATTCTAATACAAAATAACGAAATTAGACTTTTTTTAAAATTATTTCATTTATCAATTGCATAACAATATTATTAATATAAAATATTATTTATTTACCAACTTTAATCTTTGTTTTTATGCTCGTGTTTATATTTGTAATAACGAGGTTAGGCGAATTCATCAAAAATTGTATACTTAACGTACGTTATAGGATACGTATATTATTCGAATTAATTTGATATCCATATTAGCTCTCGATTGATATAGAGATGAATCACTGTGTGCCGTAATGGAATGTCACATTACACTATATTCAAAATAAAATAAACGCTACCAGTCGAATAACAAGTTTTCTAAACAGTAGGAATTATTAGATTATATTTTTAGGACGAGGTCTACGATATATTCGTAAATAAAGATGTACTTCTTCGGATCCTATGCATATAAAGTAACATTATAAGAACGTGTGAATATCAAGTAGTTCTTTCTGCAGGCATTACATACCGTACGCGTTGACCATAAATGAAATGGTGTATTAATAAATTCAACAAAATCTGACTAGCCTTCTTCGTATCGAGTTACATAATATTAAGTATACATTACTCGCGTTCGTTTCAGGATGCTGATGATGGTATCCGATATTTTATTATAAGTTCTAGGCGCCATTATACTATTAAATGTATCTATGCACATCCAAAGCAGGG
This sequence comes from Geopemphigus sp. TES_GeoC_2020, assembly GCA_025469175.1. Classification (NCBI taxonomy): domain Eukaryota; kingdom Metazoa; phylum Arthropoda; class Insecta; order Hemiptera; family Aphididae; genus Geopemphigus; species Geopemphigus sp. TES_GeoC_2020. Next base: position 13,163 of record JAIPRN010004614.1, read on the forward strand.
TTATAACACGCAATTTATAATTCTGATATTAGTTTAAACGATTATAAACGAATTTTTTCACAAATTATCTGTATATACACGCGCACGTACTATGTATTAATTTCATATTGTGTTTAATCTCATCTGGCTTTCGAGTTGCTACCGAATTATTTAAATCTTCTATAAATTTATTTTCGTACCTATAATTAAAACTATAAACCCGTATATTATGAAACAAAGTGTTCAAAGGTCACGTAGGATCAATTTATGTTAAAATAACAAATTTCCCCGGGTCAATTAGGTATATTTTTAAAATATGGTCGTGGTATTTTACGCTTTTATATTATTTATTTAGTTTTCATAATTCGAACGCCTTTTTTAGAATTTTAGATCCCATTTCACTTACATATTAATATGTTTTTATTTGTGAAAACGTTTTCGGATAGCATATGGTGCTGTGTTCGTACTTTATTTGAAACGTTTTTCGTTTTCCAAATAGTTTTCGTTTTATCTATAATATATTTCTACTAATTAATACTCATAACGATTGTTAGTGTTTTCTGTACCGATTAAATTAAGCTCTTTGATTATAATTCCAACATTATTTTGTTCATTAAAAATATAGCCTTTCGAATTTTTGCGATTTTTTATGGAAGTTTTAGCTATAATGATCATTCTAGATAAGATGCATTTTTTTGTTTTATGTAATTACGAATTTAAATATAATTTAGGTTAGCAGTTTTCGTAGTATTCTATTTAGGAAACAAATCATATTTTGGAATATCAACAGAACCCATAAATCGAGTTTTTTTGTGAAGACTCGATTTATACAGCAAACTTATATAGCCATGTTATATTCATTTTTGTGCTAAAAGCATTTTATTCTAGTTAATATACTTATATATATATATA
>JAIPRN010004615.1:0-14046 GCA_025469175.1 Geopemphigus sp. TES_GeoC_2020
TACGAATTGACACTGAAATTACGGGTAGAATAAAATCTTGTTAAATTATTCGTTTATTATTTTCTTGGCTTATTATCATTTAAGGAATAATTCTTGTTTTTTCAAATTAATATGTCTATTTAACCGTTTTAGAAATCGATAAAGATTCACCGGTAGTTGTTTTTGGTTTATGGACAATATGTGCGCGCATCAACATATTTTAAATCGTGTTAGCCTACGAATGTTTAATCGAATTTATGACCGTTACGAATATGTTAACGATACGCATACTGTTATAACGGTGGTTTAAAGGTTCGATTTTGGGATAGGTTAAGTAAGTTTACATACGCAATGAGAAGTATCATATAACGAGTAAATTTAATTTTCGAACAATATACCGAAAAAATTAGCATATTAAAGCTATTTCAACTTATTATGGAAAAATGAACTATGCCACTGACTAGTAAGTACGTACAAATCTGTAATCCTCCGACGTTTTAATAAAACGTTTTATCTGACGGTTTCATTTTCGACCAATTACTTTAAAAATTGTTCTTTTTGTTTTGTTTCGTAAAATGAGTCTATTTTTTTATTCCGACGTGTTTCTTTGAAAACTTTCTCGAGAAAGTTCGTGATGGATTTACTGAACATCTCATTGTTATGAAACAAAACGAAACGAAATCGAAGGATTTTCGGAATTATTTCCAAAAAAATTACGTTTTACCAGAATGTATTTACAAACGATGTGTGTCGAAATCTATAATTGGTCTACGTGTTATATAGTCAACTGCGCAAGTAATACAATGCCAGCCAGGCCGTCCACACCTATGTCTTTGTGAACGGCTAAACGTATTACGGAGGGAATATCTTATGGAAAAACCGCGCACTCGATTCGAATATCGTACGGTGTACGTTATACTTATTCGGAAACGTCGGTTTTCGTTACGCGCCCGTTCATTCCGCGACGGCCCTTAGCAAATACGTCTAGCTCTACGTAGCTCAACAACGAACAATGAGTAAACGGGCCATATACAATTCGACGGTTAAATATTGAATACAACACGCGATCAATATGATAATTACACGCGGCGAAATTGTTTTGTTGACATTATGACGATCACATTGTCACGACACCTTTCCAAACCGGACGGCCGCATGATAATCGTTATATGGCGTTAATACTGAGAAGAGCATGTGCATATATATATATATATATAAACGAAAAGTTCTCGTAACCTTGACGAAAATCGGAGCGCTTACAATTACGTTTGAAAATTAACAAACGAAACGATTTTTATCAATAAATCATTAATTATAAATCGAGCAACATACTGCGATTAATACGTTTTCTTCGGGTACAATTGGACTTCGAAATATTGGATCGGTCACTAGATTAGGTAGCAAGCGTCGGAGTCTATTGTTGAAAATTGTCGTTCATTTATATATTGAACTCGAGCTCGTGAAAAACGTTGCGCGCACAATTATATTATTTTAGCACGAGACAATATTCGGAGGTGAATGTGTGTTGTAATTGTGTCGCGTTATATAAACATTAATAAGACCCACTTGGATTTTCTGAGGTCCATTCTCCAAAGGGCATAAGGTCGATTTCCATAAATATATATATATAATTTTCAAACATACGCGCACGCGCATAATTATTTGTATTTACCTCAGGGACATATAACTAGACAATTGTAGATAGGTAAGCCTAAATTCGTTCGAATCAACGCGTAAACGTATTTAGGATACGTCGGTATTTAAATTTGAAAAATGTTTAAACAGTTAATTTTTGAAAAAAAAAATAGGTAGACCTCGTTACTTAACCACCCGATACTCGCTTAACTACGCCGTTAATGTGTTCGTACGCGTGTGTAATGAATTCTCGTGAATACAATTAACCCGTAATGATAAAAGAATAATAAGAAAATAATTTCAAACGATTTTTCGACGACTAAATAGAAGGGTAGTTCCTGTTTAAGTTTTGGACGGTATTTTGTTAGTTTCCACTATGTGGTGCTAAGCAAATTTAAAGTTCGAAGTTGTTTACGTATAAACAGATGTACGCGAACGAAATTTAAATGTAAATATTTCGTGATAGAAACGTACGTATTTGGTCACGGAATATTTTTCCGTAACGTATCCCGAAATGTTGAATAATAAGTGAAACATATCGTTGACGAGAAATTCGCGAGCGCCGCTACCGAAATGATAACGTTAAAAACGCCGTTATTTTTTCAATCACATCGTGACATTGGAAACGTATACTGTAAAGTGTGTATACGTGTAGTGTATACTGTATAGTGTACGACGTACGTCATACGTGTCTATACACATGCATTCATTTATCGAGTGTAAATGTTTGTTTAATTTTATCAAGTCCATATTCGAAATTTCAAACGCCCTTTACCTATCAGTTATATGACATAAGCTTGTTGTTCAAAACGAACCGTATAGATATTGTTCGTAAAAAACACGTATAGAAATACATACGTACATACATATCTTTCGAAGTGTACACCACGACAGAGGAAGATCTACGCTGAATGCGTACTATGGCCAATGATTATAATAAAAATAATAATTGTTATAATATACTTGGAACACACACACACACACACACACGTATATATATAGTCTTAAACAATTAAACAACGGATGTAGTACCAATCAGTGTCAATCAACACGTTTATGATTTTGTTTTCGGTTGTCATTCACGAGTGTGAAGAGGTGGTTTTCACGTAGATATGTATACGTGTACGTAATTGTAATATATTTTCGGCGGAATTTCATTTCGTACGCAACCGTGAACGTACCGGTCGTCGTTCGTTAGAATATTCGAGACGTTTGTTTTTCCGGTAAAAGTGTAAACGGTAAAATTACTGAAAACAGAAACAGTTAGGTACACGGCGAAATTATCACGGTAGACACATAAACGGTTCGCAATCGAGTCCATAAATCTTAGCAACTACGTCGTTGCCGTCAGGTACGCGCGTGGGCGTAGGATAAAACACTTATATAAGCTCCTTAGGTGGAAACATATAACGATCGTCTATGATAACCAAGGGATTTATGAAGTTCTACGTGTATTCCGTTCGACCGTGGTAAAATGATTTATAACAGTCTACGATATAGACTTAGAATATTATGTAATATTCGCGATTATTATTATTTTATTCCAACGATTTATTAGTGCGAGACATATATAACTCATCTGTACTGAATTGTAATGGCGTAAAGTATTTATTTTTTTCATTATTATCGTTGTTATTATTAAAACTGTTTTCTTAGTTACGAGTCTTATAATAAATAAATAACTTCTTGGAACGTTAAACGCTTAAATATAATAATTGGAATTAATAATTAAAAAAAAAAATAGCGTTACCGTTTAAACTATTCTAAGTATTTTTGTCATCTCAAACCAACTTGGTTACCGGATTTTTTATTAAAATTTATTACGCGTAGGATAATTGAGAAAATATATCAAATTACTTTCTCTTTGGTTATTATAAAAAGTCTACGTGACATAAAAAAGGTAATAGATGTATATATATATATAATTCATCCGAATTGGAATTAGTTATTGAAAAAACAATTTTTTTCCGAAATAATTATCACGATTGTAATATATAAAAGACTATTTGAAGTGCATTTATGAAAATGCGTGAAATTAAATAGAACCGTTAGTAAAATTATATTACGAAATTGAGCCAAAATAAACTTATAAATAAACGTATTAAAACATCGAAAATATAAATATGACGACTGAACACCAATAAATATTTTCCCGCTGTATTAAAATAAAACTTACGAATTATTTATTGGACGTATGGTTTAACTTAAATTTATAGTAATGATATTTCTGAGTAGGACAGCTGGTTGATGTAATTGCACTCAACTAGTGCTAAATATCTCTAGTATTTCCCGTGGATTATTATATAATATATAATAATATTATATAATAAATACGAAACAAATTCGTGTTTTCATTGATCAAATGACTTCAAAATAGAAAAATTACACTCGTTACATACTATTACTTGTTAATGTTATATTAACAATAATTTATTTATTTGTTTATATTATATGCTATGGAGTTCTTCTACATTTATATATATATGTGTGTGTGTATGTGTGTGTGTGTTCGTATGTGCTGTTGTGTGTGTAAAATGCGACTAATCCAATAATATCATTAATTTTTGTCTTAAGGTATTATTTGTTGTTAAATATCAATATGAAAATCACTACTTTTTAATAGCTTAATTTCATCATTTGATTTTTTTTGTGTTCTGCAAAACAAGCGGTTTTCAAATATTGTCAGGACAATTCATATGTTTTCATAATTGTTGGCCTATTTCTGTGTGTTATTAATGTTTTCTTTTCAAATCATTTTATTTTCTATGTTTTTCGAAACTTAAAAAAAGGAACAATTTATTTATTGTGAATAATATTAATGCGAAAAGTTAAACAGAATAAAAATAAAGAAAGTTGATATTAAAAATTGTAATTTATTACGTTTGTTTTTTTTTTTAATAATATTAACATAATTCAAAAATGACAGTAACAATATATTAAAATTTATTAACGCGGGCATAATTAATATCTATAATTCTATCACAATATGATTTTGAACATTAAAAGACATTAACGTCAGTTGAATATAGGATTATTAATATTATTATTTAATAAATGGCTACTGCCGGAATGGATGTTATTTAAAAATAGCGGCATTCCATAAAAAACTAGCGTTTACACATTTTTTTTTTAAAAGAAATATTTCCATAAATAATAGATTTTGCATTAGACAAACGTAAACTATTTTTAAAAAAGCGAAAAGAAATCGTTTTTCAAACAATTTAATTTCGACTAAGCGATTGAGTTTTAATTTTACGTTGAAAAATATATTTGGAAAATATCACAAAACGACTTTTAATAAATTATTGAATTTTGGAAACTAGAAAAACTTCTCGATTGTTTTTTGTAATAATATTTCAATAATTTACACTATGTCATATAAGTACACGATAAAATATTCAGTGTTAGAACGTTAATTCTTCACTGTATCGTATGATATTAAGAATTTTGTATGAACAAATTGTTAATGTACACAAACCGACGATAAATTGTCGGTAGTCACTTTGCGAAACTGTAATATTTTTAGCGCTTGCGCGGTAAAAAAAAAAATAATAACGAGATAAATTACTCGGCGTTAATTTATTATTTCATTTTTTGAAACTAGAAACGTTTCACAAATTCTTATAAAACTAACCGAGAATATCATAGTGTTTACTCCAGAAAAGATACGGCGATAACGATCCGTTATAATAGTTGAACTTAAAATTAAAAAAAGAAACTAGTCGCGGTAATATGTTTGGGCGTAAAACGTTCGCGTGTAAGTAACTGAAGGATGGGCATGTGAGTAGCGTATATGAAAAACAGTATATACGGTTCTGGGATTCACACAACAAATCAAATCCCACATGTGTTATGTAGACAAGTCCGCAGAAAATTACTAGACACGTATGTAGTACGACTGCGTAGAATTACGATTTTTTTTTATACGGTTTTTTTCCGTCCGCGCGAGGTGGCGGAGCGGGGTGTCGTTTAAACCTGAAATAATATTTTCGACGGAATTATCGCGCGAATCGAGATAAATTCGTCGTTCCGAAACTGGTATGTATTTTTATAAATGTACTCGCGTAGTATGAAACGTAGAGAGACCCGGAAATGGCCGATTCCGGCGAGGGTCTTTGGAGATGGAAAACTCGGCGTTACAGTCAATTTCGGTTGTCGTCGAGATTAATTCTGTTCGCGGAAAAACACGAGAAAACGAACATCGTCGTCACCTCACAACCACTACCCAAATTTGTGTTAGCTCGAGACAAAATATGGAGAAAAAATCTTGGACGATTAAACAACACCGCAGTACGGACGTTTGCCACTCGCGACGAACCGACATTAATCAGACGGCATATGAAATCGGCATAGTTCCTCGATCGAGTACAATTAATCGTATATTTAGTGCGTACGTTTCGTATCCGCCGTAATCGTAGAAAGGTCACAGCGGATCGATCGAACCACGCAATTGTCGATGATCCACGGTGCGACGGCGAGTACGTACACTATATTTACGAACAAAACATGAAATTGTTCGGTACGACAGTAGTGATACGGACTAGGTGGATCGTAAAGTGTATAACGAACATTTCGATTGCGGAGAAAACTTTAATATGCGCTGACAATCGCGGGACGCGACGAACGTATAGATATAAATATAACGAATAATACGGACTTTAGACAGGGTTCTCACTGAGCTCAGGGTCCTCGGGAAATAGCGAACAAATAAAATCAGCTGACGAAAATGACGCGTTTTCATTTTTCTGTCAAAATGAAAAAAAAACGTAAAAAGTAGTTTTTAAAAACGTCCGTTTCGAGTTTTTCCTTTTTCTTGGTCGTGTAACCGATACAACAATATTTCCGTATTGACGGAAAATATTAATAATATAATAATAAAATATTGACGTAATATCTATGGGAATACAAAATACGAATAACGGTTTAATTTATACGTATATTGGTTTTGACGACCGTTTGTACGGTCGATACGTTCTATTGGGTGGTTTGGCGTTATATAAAACCGCCGTCTTTTCTAAAATCGTTTCCGTCGGGAGCACACAACTAGTGATTAATCCAAAGTTTCATCATCACCATTACGATCCGATTAGCGTTTGGCGCCGCTGAAATTATTTGAAATTATTTCGTATACGCGTACGTGACGAACACTGGTCGTAGTTTTTTTCTGGAGTAAAACAAATTTCGGAAACGGAAACAAACGGTAGTCAGAAAAACGGAATTTCGTTTACGTGCGTGACGTAAGGGTTTCGTGTGCGGAAGGGATAAGCGTCCTCCGGGTCAGCCGCCACGTTTCTAAAACCGGGTCGCGTAATAAATAGGCCGGATGTTCGTCCGTTCGTTCTCGCGAATTACAGACCGTAATAATACGGTGTTCGTTTGTACGGCACGCGCGACACTCACGATAAGGTATCAACGGCCGCGGTTATCCCGCTGGTCACTACCGTCGCCGTATTATTATTACCGTGCATGTATCCGACGTCAATAATTACGGGCGTTGAAAAAATACGGCGCGAACAATGGGGAATATGTTCGGTGTGGATTTGCGCGTGTCCACTATAGAGAAAACTAAAAAAGAAAAAAAAACCGTTTCTCACGAATCCGGCGTCGACAATTGCGGCGTGTCGTCCATTTGGACTAGATCCAAATAATAATAACAATTTCGCGCGTATTAATGACCGGCTATTCGGCCGTCGCCGCCGCTGCCGCCGACGACGACGTTATGTAAATGCGTTCTTCCGATACTCTCTCCTTTTTTCTCTCTCCCTCTCTCTCAATCTTCCTCACCTCTTTCTGAATCTTTCTCCCCTCTTTCTTTCTCATTTTCTCCGACCGCGCGCGCTGCGTTATATATATAATACACAGACGTCGTCGTACACATTTTTCTCGTATAGCTGTTATTCTTTCTTTCCATACGCGCGCGCACACACACACACACACACACACACACACACACACACACATACTCGCGCGTCGATTTCAACAGCAGCAGCGGCAGTGGCGGTGGCGGCGGTGGCAACAGCAGCTTGTGCATTTATTGACCGCACGTTTCTGCAATTAAATTTATCGGTCCGGTTATTCTGGATCGATCAAATAGCTAGAGCGTTGGTTGAAAAAAAATGTACACACACACACACTCACATATATATAATACGCGTTCTAGTCTCGGTATAAAATTATAACTGTTACGGATACGAATATAATACATCGGTCGCCCCGGATTTATATAAGAGTGCGCCCGTCAGTTTATCCACTTTTAGCGTTCGACGATTAAAGGAGAGAAATCAAAGAGACTTAAAGCGAAAAAATACGAACAAATATACGTTTGCCCTTTATTCGTGTAAATAGTACAATACCATAATATGTTGGCCCGCACAACGGTCGCTGGCTGTTCATTACATTTTGTTTATAATATAATATTTACGTTTGCGATGTCTTTCGAGAATTTCGACGAAAAAAGTGTAGTTGACCGTTGTTCCCGCTAGCAGTATAATTCCCCCAACATTAGTTTTCCAGTCACGCGTGAGAGAGCACCGCGCCAGGGCTAATCTAGTTCCATTCAGGACAAACTCTGTACATTGGATAAATGGGTACACGGAAAATGCGTCCATACGCGCGATCTTTATTACGTATACAGCGAATCTACGTATATGATTCGGTCAGATTAGTGTGATTCGCTGGACGATGCTTAACGCTCGTTGGATTCGGGCAAAGCTAAACGTGTTTTATAAATCGGTAACATTGGCCAGAAGTTTCGTCCAATATGGTTGGTGGGTAACGAAAATCCGTTTAATATGCCAAACAGACATACAGTTAAAGGGACCGCGATTGGTAAGGAAGCGTCAACAGTACCGGCGTGTTCGGTGCGTACCACGTATTGATCACGCCGTTACAGTTACGCGAAATCGGAATAATAATAAAGAAAACATCTCCGCCGACGAAGGCGGCTTGGACAATGTTCGTGTCTTGAGGGTCAATCGCGTGGCAGATGTACTTGGAAGTCACAACAGAAATCAAATGAACGGCGGACGCTCAGGGAAAATTGCGCGTATCCTATAAATGTCGCGACGGCGAGTAGATTTTTCGATACCGTAAATCGCGTGACATTTGTTTGATTAATATCGCGATGTGTCTCTTCTTTTTTTGATTTTATAATTATACGAATAAGCGTATTACAATCGATTACGAAGAATAAAAAATTCGCCGTAAATTGAAAACAACGACTGGTTTTGTTTCATTTCGACGTCCGCTGTGTTTTGGCCACCTGTACAATGTTCCCGGGCAAAGCCCATGTGTAGAATTGTTCACATTGTCCGTCCGAATTGGGCGTTGTACTAAGCGCGAGCGTACGGGTTATCCGGCGAAAAAAATGTTTTCGTCGTTTTTTCAATATTATAATTTCGCGCACGATTTACGCCGCACGTGGCAACGTAACACAATACGTCTCTCTTAAACGTGATCATTAGATACAAAAACCGCATCCCGTCGGCGCCCTATAGAATATATCCATTCCAAGCGACGATAATTGTTATTTTCGTTTCGCTCGCGTAACATCTATTATTTTTTGGAGTTAATTAAACGTTTGACTTCACGCTTCATTTTCACTGCACAATTATTGTACCTATAGTGTTATACAGTCGTGCTATTATAAATCGTTAACCTCGTTCGTCACTATATATATATATATATGTGTGTGTGTGTGTGTGTGTGTGTGCATTTTGTGTATGTTTGTGCACCCGTTGAAGCATGTCGACTATAATCAAGTTGATGGCGTCTGTAATGCAACTTTTAAATTCGTCGAAATTTTTCGAAAGGGGAAGTACATCAATAACGTTTATTATGGTTCACTAAAGCAAAAAATCATAAATTGTGAGGCCCGGAGATGGGGCCAAAGGCAAAATGTAGCTTTATTATAACCACAACGACCAATCAATCGTTGTGGTAGTTTTTCGTTGAAAAATTTGCCAACTTCTAGGGACCAATGTAATAGTGCCTATTTTCATGTAAGGTGAAATCATCTCCATCGGCTTGCAGTTTTGGGAGTAGTAAATCTCTAATCATTTCTAGGTATGAAGTTCCTATTACTTTGATACCAACAGAGAAAAATGGTCCGTACACGTTTCAGGAAACGGTGTAGAAAATGTTAAACTTTGGCCTATTCCTTGCATGTTCGACAATTTTCTGTGAATTCCTTTATCCTTAGATTCGCCCAATGTGATGATTCACCTTTCCATTTAAATGAAAATGACCTAATAAACGAAAATGATAAGATTGGAAAACTGTTCTTCTTTCTCACCCGTCTCAAGAACATAATGTGCAAAATCAAAAATTTATTTGTATATCGCCGTCATGGAGAGTCAGTAGCAACTGAATTCTGTACAATTTAAGTCGAAGACGTCACCTCGAAAAACGCTAAACTCTCAGCCGTGGAATAACGTAACTATCTGTACGCACGACAAACGGATTTCTTATGAAACTTTGTCGAATTTCTTTAAAATTTTCATCCGAAATTCTTGGTCAGCTTGATAATTTCTATTTACATAAAAAACAAGTTTCTCGGAAGGTTCTATACCTTTTTCTAATATTCTGAACTGTTGGAGGTTCACTATTAAAGTGTCATTGAAAATCACGCTGAATGGTGTTGACAGACTCGTACCTCTATAAGTGGAGCACAAAAAACACCTTTTATCGCTCGGTCGACATTTCTAACTAGGGTGCACATTATCGCAACAATCGATAAAAAGTCGATAACCCCACCTTTCAGAGGGTTGGTGTTTCGTTTACCACAATCTACAAGTTCATGATTTATAGTCTACTAAAATTGGACGAATTATTTTGGAACACTCAATCCGTTACTATATTTGTACAATAATAGAACGCGTTTGAATTGTCTTTTGGTCGAACGTCGTTAACGTCATCGGAATTTTCGTTATCTGTTTTAAGCTTTATTGTTTTGGTAAATTGAGAATACGTATATTTTCCTGCGACGTCGTGAACAATAGTGGTAAATTGTTTAAATGTAAATGGATTCACTTCTTGATGAACAACGTGCACACACATGGCGCGTGCACACACACACACACACACAAATATCTATCTATCTATATACACGTAAAACATTTACCTCGCAGTCATTCGTAACATGCTTTGGAGTCGAATGGCTTAATCACAAGTTCTAAGAAAACGATTAATATATAATAAAAAATACCGAAGATATTCGATTACAACGGTCGTGTACCTGCACGTATTTAACACTTAGTTCGTCCAACGGTAACATTATTTGATTAGAGTTTTTCTTAAGACTTAGTCGACCGAAACTTCCGGCTTACGACAAGTACGTACATTGTTCTCATCACCATAACATATATTTCAGGACTCTAGGCACACACGCACAAATCGTGTAAGTCTACCGAAAACATATCCGGATGGTGTTGCAATCGAATATTTTTCAAATAATCGTCAACGACATTAGCACAATATGACCGAATCGTACGCTGTTCTTTCGATTATTATTTAAACATTTACTCGACCAATACACCGTTAAAAGTTAATTGATTTTTAAACAAATCAATTGAAACGGTATTCGCGTTTAGTGGATACGCGAACAATAACACGCTTGTGAAACACAATGACGTACTATACAAAAATACGCGCACGGCCTTTTCTTAAATGATATGTGTATAAGCCCGTGAGGTAGAAAAAACTTAACATTAGTTCAAAACGAATTAATCTTGATCGATTTTTAGCGCCGCCGAAAAGGTTTCCTTCTGGTTACTATATTACGGTAAGTCGATCGTTTTTCGGATTCGACAAATATTTCTGCGGACACTTTTTACCGAAATCAATTTGCGTTATCGAATCGTTTAATAACGGACTAGGAAATATCGAATTTTGACGTGGTACCATTAAGTTCGTGTGGTCTAGCGCCACTTCAAATCGACGCGATGTACGGTGTTAGTCGCGATACACACATTTTAGATGAAAAAAAAACCGTAACATATGTATAATGTTATTCATTCATTGCATGTATCTACGAACGTGCACCGTGTACGGAGCATAAATGTATATATATATATATATATAATACATATACACATTATAACAAACATCTTGATCTGGAAATGGTAATGATTATTTACTGGTTTAATATATACTATTAAAAATAATCGTCAATACTATTATATGTATTATACACAAGTTGGCGTGTCATTGAATACTAATTGCTGAATTATATCTTTTCGATCGGCTGACAATCTTTTACGAGTATTTGAAATTATTCGTACAGCGTGAGAACGATTTCGCGGATTCCCCACCGATATAAAATGTCGGTTAATGATTTTATTGGACTCGTATAGAATATGTGTATATATATCTACCTTCAACTACGATTGTTATGAAGAAATATCCCAACAATTACTTGTTTACACAACTTTTGTAAATGTAATTTGTTAGAAGTCGATGGTTTTTTGATTAGAAATGAAAATTTTGATTCTAACGAACTAAATAAAAAGCTATCGATTTCGTCTTTCAATTACGCGTTGTGTAAACGTAACTATTGTACACGAACGTAATAAATCTATATTATATCGCGTTATAAGATATATATAATATAAGCCAGACCAATTTGAAAGTTTGGACATCTGTACGCAATTTCGACCAACTTCGAGTATTGTTTTCGCGTTCATTTTGTAATGGCTCATTCTACCTTCGGTCAATCGAATTCTGTTCCTTTTCACGAACATAATTGTAATACTCCTAAAACCGGAGTTCAGCTTTGTTCCCCGAACAAACGAACGAGAAGAAAAGTAAACTACTCCGATATTGGGTAATCTGTAACGCACTGGACATTATCGAGAATTTGTTTTGTAGAAATTTTAATTTGGAATATTCAGCTCACGGTGGAACGAGCGTACGTTAAAAGCGATCCGATTATTGACGTGTATGGGCATTTGATTTGAAGTAACAACCTACTAGGGATACGAAGTATTCGATCGTTGTGTCGTCCTGTAGGAGTGCAGTTTTATTGGCGCGTATTTCGCGAATTAATTTTTCGTCCGAAAAACGCCTCCAACGTAGGGTTATAAATTTATTTTTATTTTTCGGTCGTTCAATTTCACCTGTCAGGGCGATTTTGGATTAACCCGTCTCTTCTAATTTGTTATTCGCGGGTGTTTTCTCGGTCGCATACATTTCGTCAAAGGCGGCCATTTCGTCGTTCAATGAATTCGAAACAAAAATGTAAAAAATCACGTAGATGTCCGCGCGCTGTCCCGGCTATCGTTATTGAATCGGGGGACACGTCGAGTGACGTTTGAATACGGTTACGGAAATTAGTTACCAACGCCTACGCGCGGCAATACAATAATATAAACATCTGGGAAAAAAAACGCCGCGTAAGACGGCGAACGTCGGTGCGCCGGAGTGGACTACCGATCGTAGATCGCATTCGGGCCGCGCGCGCGCATATATGTATATTTAAACAGTTATCACAACCCGTTCCAAGTAAACGCTTGCGTACATATCATTATTACGGTCTCGGGCTTACCACGAAAACCGTAGGACGTATTTATTTGGCGAGGTTCCGACGTCCGGGAGCAGCCGTCGCGGCGCAGTAGTATATGGCTAAGTATACAATACCACTCAATCATCGTGTCCGACGGTTTTTTTTTTTTTTTATCATATTATTTCCCTTCGCGGCGGATTCGCGCGAGATATGGGAGTGTACGCCACCGTGGTGCGGTGTACGGTTTCGTTTAAATGGCGGCGGTACACGCGGAGAGATAATATTACGGGCCAGACCCCCAGCCGCCGCGCGGAGTGAGGGAACGAAATATCACAATAATAATAATAATAATAATAATAATAAAACACGGAATAACGTAACGCACCTGTTCGGTTGCGCGCACAAAACGGCCGTGATTTGTACCCGTTTGCGGGAGATTTGTTTGTTTTCATATTCGTTCTTTTCTGTTTCCATGTTGCCGTTGTTTTACGCGAAGCCACCCAAGTAGCGACGGTCGCGCGCACCTATTTCCACACGGCGCAGATATGCGCAGCGTCCCCCGGCGATAATCAATAGCTCACCCGACGGCGACGTGTCCGCCGCAGGAGTGGGATTCGCCACAGGATCACGAACTCGATCGACGACTCAAAGCGTATAAATATTTACTTCGTGTAACGTATCGTATTTTTATATTGTTGTGCGCTCACCATTCACCCGTACCTATCTACCTATACCTATATATATATAAAGAAGTGCACGTGGGTCAGACGAGTAAGACGGAGACACGGCGCGTGCGCACGTCGAGCTTTTTTTACGTTGTTCGGTTTTTTTATTTATCGTACTTAAACCACACGTTCCGCGTATGTGTTTCCTCCTCCCCCCCCCCGTACAGCCACGAGTATTATATTATAACGTGTCGCCGAGATTTTTCC
>JAIPRN010004616.1:0-14041 GCA_025469175.1 Geopemphigus sp. TES_GeoC_2020
TATATATATATATATATATATATATATATGTATATGTATATATCGACAAATCGCTTGAAATTATTCAATAGACTTGAATATTATATTATTTAAATTACATCTCACGTATATCGAAGGTACCACCTCAGCACATAATATAGATATATAACCTATACCTACGTAATATAACAGACGCACTAAAAACTTGAATCGCCCAATAACAAATATATAATATACCCATTATTAAGTACTGTCCGAGTTGTTTTTTAATCCATTTCCAAAGTCTTACCGCAGACGAAAAAAAACTTTAAAAAACCATTATTGTCAACGATGAGCAGTGTTCCATACTCAAATATCTAGCCAAAATTGTAACACTATTCTAATTTGACACTTTAAATATTTAATTAATACACTAATATGATATGACTAATAAGCTTTATAATTGGTTGATATCATATATTTTTATTATGTTTTAAAAATTAATAAACTCTATTAAGCATATTTACACTTACTTCCTTTTTTATATAACTATGTCATTGACGAAATTTCTGAATTAATATGTATTAACATTTTATTAAACAAGTCATTCGTGGCTTTTCTCAATGATTTTCTTGTTACAAAATTGTTAGTAATTTCTGATATCTTTGTGATTTTTTATTAATTTATAACATTATAGTAATTGTATATTACGTTAATCGTAAGCATATTGTCATTTTATTATACTACGTGCAATATAAAAATATATTTAGTAGATTGTCGTATTTTAAATCTGCAGAAATTATTGTTCTAATTTAATTAAATTATTTAAAAATAAACTTTTTGTAATGGAATAATCAACTGCTAAATAAGAACTGACCAAATTTTCTATTATACACGAATTGTTTAGTTATATTTAATTTCGAGGAAAAATAAGTTTAAATTAAAAGATTTATTTAAATACGTCTATTCCGGGAGATTAATTTTGATCAGAAAAATGTTTCACAACACCATGTATAATAATATTCACGCATGGTAATATAATTTCGATTGATACCAGAGTGTATACAAATATGAAAACATGTCATACATATTATACAGGCAAACACCTGCTACTAGTTGTACGCACGTCGACAATATCCTGCCCATATATATATACCCTCGGTTCGATAGCAATAATATAGTCATTACTCGGGCGATATCGAATTACCGAAATATTGGTAGACCCGAGTATATATTTATACCATAAATTTATAAGGATTCGACTGATCGAGAGCTTAATTGAGCAGAAACCGTATAGCAAATAAGTATACATATTATAGAACTGGATTAAAACGGTCGAAAGTGTTTATAAAAAAAATAGCTACCTCAGTAGATTTTTAACAGGATTTTGCAATTTTCTGTTTAAAACAAAAAATTTTCAGAAAATACATTTCACTTGTCCCTTTTTTTCAAACGTACATGCAGCGTATGTAAAGGGACCTATATTTATCTTATTATTGAGGAGAGCCTTTTTCCTGAAAAAAATCTATTATTAATACATTTAAAATTTAATAGTTTTGTTATTCAAATTTTCCAAAAATATCCGTTGAAACTTAATTTAATCAAGGTGAAAAGGAGCTCGGAATATGACCATACGAGTATCTATTTATATAGCCGTGGTGTAATTTTTGCATTATTTTTAGTTTGGAAAAAAAACGACTGATTAATAATTTGCACAAAACTGTTGTAATAAATCACATGACAGGAAAATGCTTAAGGGACTTCGCCACCTTTGGGTTTTTATTTATTTATTAAAACGGACATAACATAAATATATATATATATATTAATACTTATACGTTTAAATACGATAATAATAACAAATATAATGAAAAGATTGACCCTCATTGCAGACACGAGTAAATTTTTTTTTAAATAATCGGGGTTGTATACAAAAAGGAACGTAAAGTGGCTAGTATAGGGTTCACATAAATTATTGTAAACTGCTAGGGGACGTTAAATTCAGAATTTAAATCTTGTATATGGATTCGCCTGCAAGAAACTTAATTATTAGGAAATTATGGCGATGTATAGACTTGGTAAGAAGCAGACGACGTACAAATGTTATATATCATATTACAAATATCAAATTTTTCAGTTGAGTAATTTAATTACTTACAATATTTTTTTTAGTATTCGTTAAAACTAACTTGTAATTAAATTTATTATTGATTTACATTGAAAATGTACCATACAACAATTATTTATTATTTCAAGTTTATTAAAATTCTATAGTAATTTTTAAATAATAAATTACCGACAATTATATAGCTAACTTATTATAAATGACAATTATTATTTTTCCTCATTTGGATATATGCAGATTTTGTGAAAATACTGATAATTTAATGATTTTTTATAATATTCTTTAATAAAAACGCTATAATAGCAAAAACATTTAAAAATAAAAAATAGATTCGTAAAACAACAATTTTAATCAAACATAATAAGCTCAAAATTATATTTATCGTTTTGGTTAAATTTGATATTATCGTACATATTACATTTAAATGCTCAAAATTAAAATTGACCTAGAAATGTCTATTTAAATTCATTATATGTTCCACATCTGTTAAATTTGTCATATTTATGCATTTAAAAATATGATCAACTTATAAAATGCCAAAAATAACATAATTCAAATAAAAATGGACTGTTTGTATTTAACAAAACTGTAAAAACAAAACGGATTTCATCGTTTGACTTATAAAACCGTTAAAATTAACATATTAAATTTAACTTCATAACCATCGATATATTGAACCTATGCAATGTACTGAAAATATAAAAAAACTTGACTACCCATTATACATATTGAAAAATATACTATTCATACATAACTATTGAAATTCGAAAAAACTATCTTACTTTCAAGCACTTTATTGTGTACAGACGTTTTTACCCGCAAACGAATTAACTCAACCAACGGTTTGATTAATAAATAATAGTTATAAGTCTAACATCATTACTATTTTATCAACATACACGAACAATTTTTCTTGCACACATATATATACCTAATTATGTATTATTAAATGTTTACACAATAAAGTTCATTTTTTTCAATATTCAATAAAAGTATTTGTTTTTTGTATATAAAATTTAAATAAATATACTATAATATTTATCTACTATATTGTCTTTTTTATTGAGAATAATGACAATTACATCCATTTTTTTTCAGGAAACAATATATAGGCGTTTTATGAAATTTCGATCATGTATCGTCAATAGGAAATGACCGACGATTTATAAAGTAAATTTATTAGCATAATTTTATTATTATTATCTATACCGGTATAGAAATAGTAGTAATAATAGTAAATTCAGTAAAACACCAGGAATCAGTGTCGTCCAAAAAAATTCTATCGAAATCCACACAATATCATTAAACTTATACAAAATACGAAGTAACATATACTATACGTTCTATATTATAGATTATTAGCTAAATTAAAAATATAAATACGTGATTATTTTACTCATTTTATACATTTTTTCAAAAACATGTTTATTTTTTTAAAAACAAAATTATATAACTACTCGTAATTTATACAAAAGCATATTTTTATGCAGTAAAAACAACTATTTTTAAAAAGACGTACTAAATTAAACTTTATAATCCAAGTGACGCGAAAAATGTATTAGTTTAACGATGTTTTTTATCTATGAATATTTTTTGTAGCAACAATAAATCATTGCATTCAAAAAGGATTTTGTGCGAAACTGTTTATTATTACTGTTCGCAGTTTTTCAAAATTAAAATTTTAAATGTTAAAAAAAGTTAAGCAAACGATTTTTTAAATACTTTTAAAAATATAATACTTCTAAAATTGAAATAAATTTTTGAATCATTAATACAAAAAAAATTTTACATGCCCATATACTGACAACATTATCAGTTTCACTGTACCATTTAGAAAATTATTGAGAAAATCGAAAAACATATCAACTAGAATACGAACTAGATCGATTCGTTACTGTCCATGTTTTACATCGTTTCGTAAAATCTATAAATTTCAATAAATCAAAGGGCACTGATAGAACGTATACGTTTCTAATATATTGTCACCTTTCTTATTTCTCAGTTTTTTTTTGACGAATTTATTACTTAATATATAATAGTTTTCGACGCCCGTCATTCGAACATGAACACGGAACCTAAAGAACTCAGCATGAAATTCTCGTAGTTCCAAAAACACGCGATCACCGCACGACATCGTGGTAGTTTTTACGACAATCGTAAAAACGGATTTAATGGAGAAATGAAGGGTGAGGGGAAACCTGATCTCGTCCCTTTTTGTACCTGCCAAACACGATCATATATATATGCGCGGGCTTCGCGTGTGTCGGTTCGAATATAATGCGGACGGGCCTCTGGCGGCGATGGCGGTCTTTTGTGTGTCGGTCCGAGAACGCCGAAGAGGGGTTCTTCCTGTAGCAACCATATATGTATAGCTATACACATAATATACGTATGGACGGGTGTTTTCGACAGTTCTAAAATTCTAACCAATTCCGAACCCCATCAGAAAGGCACAACGACTACTCTCCGAGACTAAGTGTAGCATTGGTCTTTTCTGTTGCGCGCGATACAAAAAATATATTCTCATATTCATACCACGTGATCAGATTCGTTTCTATACAAACGGCAACGACACTTCGCACAGTATATAAGTGACGAACCTATATCAGATCTATAACTATAGTTGTAATTTTTATTATTTCAACGTTAAATATTATTATTCGAATAATCCCGTATTGAAATTATTAAGTGGTCCAAAAACGCACTTTTTTATGAATATTAGATAAGAATTTTTTTTAAATATCTTGACACTATTGTTGTATGAAAAGCAAATAATAATTATTGTGAGTGTACCATCGATGTAACTACTAGCCCATGCAGGTCATATCAAATTTAATTTAAAACAAAGATTTCAACTGTTCAACCTACTTTCTAAATTATTGTATAAGTAAATTGGAATTAAATATTAAAAATTATAAAAATTTACGTAGTTATATTGAAAATATTAAAATTATGGAAAAATACAAAATGGAGTGTGCAAACGATTTTCTAAAATGGACAACAAAAATTATTATTACGAGTGACTTTAAAAAATTATACAAGTAGATGTTGATTTTATATACTTCAACCTGTGGTCTCAGTTATCGAAATATCGCTTTGTGTATAATTTAAGTGTATATTTTGACTTTTTTTAAAATAAAATATCTTAATGTGAAACTTACGATGTCTAGGCTTTGACATTTTTACTAAAATTGTATTAAGGGTGAATTAACATCTTTCCAATTTCTCCACACCAGCAATTACTATTAACCAATGACAATGACAACCGTTGTAAAATAATAATAACGATAATTTAGAAAGTGACGGGCTGCTAAGACGGTGTAAACGAAAAATCATAAACGAGATATGAATAGAAACTTTATAAAATATATATCTTTAACATTTACCAACGATATTTGTCAAAGAAATCTTTACATTTGTAAACAAAACAAAATTATGTGAATTCCCATAAGATTTAAAGGATGTTCCACGTAATTATTAAATCAAACGGACGTATGCAATTTTTTTT
Source organism: Geopemphigus sp. TES_GeoC_2020 (assembly GCA_025469175.1). NCBI lineage: Eukaryota > Metazoa > Arthropoda > Insecta > Hemiptera > Aphididae > Geopemphigus > Geopemphigus sp. TES_GeoC_2020. The sequence goes on from JAIPRN010004616.1 coordinate 5,592, forward strand.
TTGTTATTAATCTAACGAGAACCATATCAAAACATCAATCGTATTATGTTTTTAAAATAAATACGAATTTTCAAAATCGGGCAAAGACTATTGTGTAGTATAGCAATATTAAAAGTTTGTCAACCCTCGGGATTTAGGGGCATTCATCTACGAGCGTCGTATCCAAAACGAATCAATTTAGAAAAATATATTCGTCGCGCTTTTTATGTTCGAATGTTGTTGGTACTTCTACTACCTATATAACATTATGTACAAGCAAACAAAAACGTTCTTGTACGCAATCAACCGCGTCGCCGAACACGGAATTTGTATTTTATACGGTATATAACCACATCTACGGAAACACAGTATAATAAAATATAATGACGAACCGTCGGTACGTAAATTAAAAAACGATCGGTTCTTTTTTTAAATTCCTCATTATACACTCGTAAAAAACTTTATAATTAAACGATAAAAATAACCCTGGGTAAGGGATTACTTTGGTTTTTTCGCCCGCTATTTAGCTTACTGAAACTCGCGTATTTATATTAACGCTATAAAATACTTTCTTCCTACTCCTCGCGTAATACTTAATTGTTTACGAACAATTAAAAGCAGACTCGAAAGAACATGCAATTTACCTCGGCCGAAGCTCTGAGACAGGCAGCCCTGCGGCACACGGGGAACGGACGAGGTGGCCGTGGCCACATGGCCACGAGCACGACGAGCGTGACGAGCAGCACGACGCACAGGAGCGCGGCGACCACGGCCACGATCAACCCCGTCCTGGAAAAGCCGGTCTTGTTGCGCAGCTTCTGTTCCAGGCTGGTGGCCGCGGCTAGCGCGTGGAATTTTCCGGTGCCGTTGCTGTTGTTGTTGTCGGCGACAGCCTGCTTGGCGTTCTTGTTGTTGTCATCGGAGTTGGCCGCTATCCCGTTGTTCTTGCACTCGGCCGCGGTAGCCGCCGCCGTCTCTTTCTGCAGACACGGTTCTCGTTCCTCGTCGGCCGGCGACAGGCATCCGCCGTCCGGTTTGTCTTGCATCTCCAAGTCGTAACGATCCTCGTCACCCGGCAGTTTCGCCATAGTATTTACCGTGTCCGTCGTTCAATTCTGCGACACGATCACGTCGCACATCCGACTACTCGGTACGTGCACTACCCGCGAGTGTTACCTGACGTGCACAATTGCAAAAACGGCTGTAAGCGACAACGACAGGAACGAGCGGAGGAGAAAGAAGAGGAATGCGTACGCACGATTCGACGACGTATTCAAACGGAGCCAAAAATTACGGCGAATTCGCGTGAGGGAGAATTGAAAAATTAACCCGCGCGCGCGCGCGTATATCAACGACACACACAAACAAATCGGTCGAACGCGAAGATGCTCGACGAGAGACTGGTGCGGTGCGTCCGTGCGTGTGTGTGTTTGCGTGCAGCAACGCGACCGATTGTATGTACGTTTGTAGTGTAATCCATTTGGCGGGAAATTCAGTGTGGCCAACGTGATCGAGCCTCGCGGACACCCTCGAAACGCGGTAGCGATCACTCGTTTGTCGAGGACTGCTGCCGCACGCGTGAGACTGTATTCTTCGAATACGGAAAAAATGATCGAAATAAAATATCGCGTGGAATTCGAGTACATTTTCCGTGTCCTCCCGACTAGTCCGTGTTAGTATTAACGCATTCGTTACATATACGCGAGGGTTCAAATTTTAATAATTCAAACGAGTTAAAAGTACCATAACTCAACCCGGCCAATTCCGATTCTACGTATTCCAATCATTTTGACGTCATTAAACCGTATTTCCATATTATGATAATCATTATTCTTAAAACGTTTATTATACACCGATTGATATACGAATAAAAACGTCGTACGAAGAAAATTACGTTTATACATCGTTATAATCAGTTTAAATAGCTAAAATCCGTAATCGAGTAATAAGAAACGGTTAATTTAAATATTAAAATATTGTAAAAAATAATCCTTAACAAACATCTTTGGTACCGACATTTGTTTGGAAATCGGATTAACAATTACTTTAGAACGTCCAAATTATCACTACGATAAATTATTTATCCATGAATCGGGAAAACTTTATATAATCGTCTATAATTAAGATCGTAGGTTACAGTTGAAAAATGAAAAATCCGATACATTTATGACAAACAAGGGATAGGGTTGCAAATATTGAAATAACGAGAAAGTATAAACTGAAATATGTAAAAAAAAATATAAAGAGTAAAAATTTTATTTCTCGAAACATAGTCTGGCTCGTAATAAAAAAAAAACAAATAACTTTGTACATGCAGACATATATCACTAACAAGTTTATTCGTCATCGTACATATAAAGACTTTAACGAGCTATACGACGCTTTTGATATACATAACACAATATAAATAATAATTTTACGTTGAAATGTATTAAAGACTTTTGTTATTTCACGCTTGTAATCGAATCAATATATATGTGTTATATCTATTTATTCGTGAATTTGGTAAAAAACTGTGAAAGAATGGAAAACTATTTAACCGAGAGACGCGTTTATGCGAATAAAATGTATTATGTTAGAAAAAATCGCCAATTATATCGAGTATGTAGGAATGTTCTATAGAATAGACGAAATCTAATAACATAACCATGGTTACTACGTAAATATCCATCGATTATATAATAAAAAAATTTTTAATTTGAACGATGAACCAATTGACATTTTTCAGTGTAATCAATACATTTTACATTTTTGATAAGTACTCAGGTTATAGTAGAAACTTTGTTCAAACGCGTATTTTCGAAAAACACAAACGTATTGATAACATTTATAAATCCTAAAATTTTAAAGCGAAACACATCGTTTTTACGAACGACAAATTTTGTTCTTATATTTAAAAGTATTTGTAAGTATAGAATAGACAAAAATATCTGAAACACTGTCGTCATACCAAGTACGATAAAACGACAAGGATATATATTTGATCAATTATTTGATATAAAATGCCCTTCGTTTCTTGACCTTTAATTGTATTAAATAATTTTTGTTTTTATACTTTATGGCACGTTGGTGACGTATTATGCGAGTCGAATATAAATGAATTCCAAATACTATGTCACACGTATAACACTAAGCCAATAATTTATAACTATTACGAATATAGAGTTGTATACACGATATTTGTCCTCGTGTCGATTCCACGAACTGTTTATAAAATATATTTTAAGAGATTATTATTTTAGACAAGTTATTACATTATTTGACACGTTTTTTAGTTTTCTAAATAATTTTCTTTAGCACCTAACTGCTAGAACTCACAAAAATGAGTGAAAATTGTCGGCAGGTATATTTACATCAAACCGAATTTAGTTGTTTTCACATAATCCCGAAAATAATATTTTGAAACTTTTAAAATGTCAATCAATTATTTTAGTAATATATAAAACGTTTTTGAAAACATTCGATTAATTTTTGATTATGTATTAACACAATGAAAATTTCAATAATTTTCCAATTAGATTAATAAAAATTAATTTAATTTTAAATTTTACTACCTATGGCCTAAAAATTTAACATAAAACTTATTGTGTAATTAAAATATTATCCGTATTTTTCAATTTAATCAAATAAAGTTCAAAATTTAGGTAAAATTTTTCTAAAAATTAGGGGCTTTTTAAAAATGTATAACAGTGGTAATTACTGTATTTAATTGCTGATAAATGAATACAAGATTGAAACCATATATTCTGAACTATAGTCCTAATTCCTACGATACGTCTAATTTATTATTTATAATTATTATACTTACTATCATCACTCGAAATCATTTTTTAAATGCAATGATTTATCATTACTTCAAATTCAAAAAGATTAATACAACTCTTAAAATACCTTTGTTAAATTGTCCTACTTAAACCAACATTTACAGTGTCGTGGCTCATTACCATGTTTTATACTTATTAAATAAAATATATATATTTATGTAGGTACGATATAACGATGTATATTTCAGACCATAGTTACAGCGTATCTAGACACGATATACCTGCTGTATTACGTCTACCTATATATTTCCAATCAAATTACTACATACAATAACCATAAATTATTTAACAGGTAGATTAAATAGGTACCTATATAATAATTAACGACCGTATTTACAATAGTTTTATATAAATAGATCACATCGTGATGTTCAATGACCCTCAAGAGTCGATTTCGATATAGGCCGTCCTACGTTCGATTTGGAATTGTAGCTGCAGACTATGATACCAGCTATATTGTTTTTGATTTTAAAAAAAAATTATACATTTTATCGTCGAAGTCCTTGACACGAATTATTAATTTTGAAACGATAATATTATCCGCATAAGACAAAAGAATCGATTCTATTATAAATAACGTAATATCTCGATATTAATCTATATAATACATAATTAACATATTTATAAATCGAACTTTTGTGTTCTTTTAAGTATTGTTCTATATTTGGTCCTTTAGTGAAAATACGATTCTTTTTGTACCGTTCAAGACTTGAAAACAGGGCTTGAAACCGATTTTAAAATCGGTTATTTTATAATTTTATTTATTTTATAATTTATATTTAGTAGTATATTTAATAATATAATAGAAATATCTTCCGCTTTGAACCGAATTCAGGATTTTGAAACTTTATGAATTTTCCAGTTTTGGTTTTGGTTAATACCGAACTTAACCAGTTGCGATTCATTTGTTTTAATACTCCGAAAAAAATCGATTTAAATATAAAAAGTAACCTATAAATTAAAAGTGAACTTATAACTTAAAAGTTAATTTCTAAATTAACTTTAAAAAAAACAACTCGTTATATTAATGATTTTTAATAACTAACTACTTTGTAATTACTGTTATTCATTACTTCCCAACCATCACTCTATTTACCTGAACATCACGGTGTATAAGATGAATTTTACTAAAACAACATACCGGCGTATTATTAGATTAGTATTCGAAAAAGTTAAAAAGAAAAAATACACACGACCTCGATATTTAGCAAACCGTGGTTCTATATGTCAAATACAAACGCTTATTGTCTTTCAAGTGATAACGTTGTCGATCTTTTGCGGAATAGAATAACACACGTAAGCACAATATTATATATCAACGTACATTGTTTGGAAATTAAAAAACAAACACTACTTATTTTTTTATTTTTTACTGAGTTCGACCTTAAAGCGAATAAAAAAATACCGTTAAAAGGTATATATATATATATATATATGGGTGGGTTAGGTATATATAAATTCACGTCAACGACCTTATAACGCAGAATATAATATAACTTGAAAAGGATTTTAAAATTAAGGTACAACGACGCACCGATATATATTTAGTCTTGTAAACAATATTCGAATAAAAAGATTTGAATATATTTTTATATTCGAATATGTGTTAGAAATATTTTTTCAAAGGTTTATTCTTGTCACAAAATATTTTTTACATAACTATGAAAAAATCCAATAAATTATAAATTTGTTTGACTATATTCTTTTATTTTTAAAAAATATTGGACAAACTATAATATTTATATAAATGAAAACCCGACTGAAAAAAAAATTACAATAGTTATAGAACAATAAAAGCTGTAAAAGTAACGATTTTCGTCTTATTTTTTATTTCGTATATATTATTATATAATTTTTTAGTGAATTGAACATTTATCATGCTCTTACTATTCAGAATCAAAAATGAAATAGCGTCAATATAAAAAAAAAAAAATCAATTTTTTTGAACTATTTACACAATACGTAAAGTATTTGGAATATGTTTCACGTAATCACAAAAAAATATAAAGACAAGTTAGCTGTTTATATATAGTTGAGAAATAATCGGAGAAACGCGTATATATAAATTAAAAAGAAAGTCCTATGCTTTACAATCATTATACATTTAACTATGTTGAAAACCAGCTCATTCTATATATGGACAAATATTATATTACTCGAACACGCTCAAGCGAGGGGTTTAACAGCTTACCAAATACTTGAGGTATTTAATGGATAAAAACTTTCGACGTTATACAGAATAATAGAAAAATTAATTTTTTGGTAAGCAGCCCTCGAAATTGTTCGTACGTCTATACAATCTCTAAGAGACGTATATTTGCTAATAAAACACTTAATAGAATTTCAGGGATTGGAAGGCTATAGAGTCAGTTGAATAGAAAAGAAGTGACCAAAACTGGTTAAAAGTTGGATCTAAAACAGGATACAATCACCGGCTTAATCACAATTTTGTAATACGTATAATGTAGTTTTTGTCCCTTAGGTTTTCATATTAGTTTTAAATTTCAATAGTTTCTACTGATTTTAGTCTTAAACATTGTATGTGGTTTTTACGTACGGCGTATTCGCTACAGAAATAAATGTCAAGAAGTAGCAACGAACGTGTTGTAAACGCGACGGAATAAAAAACGATAATTTTACTTCGAAACGAATCGCCGCGAACGAAAATGTCGACATGGCTATACACGCACGTTATTTTTCTACTGGGCGGCCCCGAAACGACAAATGGTTCATCGTACCGTACTCGTACTCGTTTTACGTATAACAGTATAATTAATTTCCACCGACAACCGTTCAAAAAATAACAAACGTTAAAAAAACGACCGGCGCGACGCCACCGATGATATAAATTCGAACGGGATATCATATTAAACTATTTACAGCGCGCGGATACGGTCCGGCAGACGGTTTTACAACTCGAAAATGCACGTCGTTTGTATAATATATTGTACACGCGTTTTTATTATTATTGTCTAGACTTTAGATATTATACCGTATTGTCCCAAAAACAGTTTATCGCGGTTTCTTTTAAAAAAAAAAAACACTTTGTCCGTAACGTTTACGATTTTCCGTATTGTACTCGCGCCACAAGCCGTCTCATTTTCATTTTCGAAACCACATCTTGTCATACAGAGTGCAGTTTGAACACACAACACACGGTTGAAATCGTTTTATAATTATTATGGTAATTGGCTAATGGTCCTCGTGATTTGGCTTTGATCTATACTCGATTGAAAAAACGATTTATAGATAAAAGAATTTTTAAATACACGATTGTTTTCGATATCTATACAAATTATGTAACAAGATGGAGTTTGTGAACAACGCTACTTGGCTCGGTTTTCAATGTGCAGTTTCATAAACGGAGATTAAAAATAAAAATTGATACGTACGTAAACAAGTTCATTGATTCAGGGAACTTTTCGAAAACCGAAGTTGAGTAAGGAACACGGCCCGGTAGTTCAACTTGCAATTCATTTTAGTGATCCGGGGATATACGTAACATACACTTTATTTAATTGTACGTAAATAACGACACAAAACTATGTAATAAAATAACTACCGCGGTGACGCGTGTAAAAAATACAAGCGGAATTAAAACAAGAAAAAAAATACTTCCTTTATTTTGAAGAACAAACATATTTTGGTATACAAAAAAATTATGAGAAAGGAAAAATTCGCAACATTTTTCCGAAAATATCACAATAAAATTGGTTTTAAACAAAAAAAAATATATATATAGAAAAGCTTAAGTGGTATATATATATATATCTGTTTAAAGAATAAACTATTTTCAAAAATATTGTAATATTTTCATATTTATAATGCAAGCTCGTATTATACACGTTAAAACAGATTGTTTCTTTACTTATGGTAATAACAATAAATTTACGTAGTAATTGAATAATAATAATAAACGTATAAGTCTATGAAAAAACTTCACAATCTACAAAAAACGACAATATTTATTAAATATTGGTATTTAAATGTTTTAATGTTAATCTGTGTATATATTCATATTACGCAAATTTAATTGTATAACATAATAAGTACTTAAAACTATGTACAATTAGTTATATATATATATATATAATGGAAATCGTCTAAAATTTAAATAGTTTTTAAAATCTTAAAAAAACATACACAATGATTATGTAATGTATATATATAATGCACATATGCATACACACTATTTATCTACAAATATTAGTCGAATTCGGATAGTTTGTCGTAACCGCATGTTACATATGTTATTATACCTATATACACACAAATATTCTATATATATATATTTAACAATTAAATTGTACAAACCCCCAACTCGCTTAGAATGATTATCGATAATTTCTCCCTATATATCCCTCCCTACTCTTCACTTTCCCTCCCCAAATCCCCCTCGGAAAATTTAATAATCTTTATAGTTAAAAATGAAATTTTTAAAAAGTTTTTGGCATTTTAGTCTTTTCTTTTTGGACGTCGTCATCGCCACTACCACGATCTCTCCATAGGTACGCGTACAAATGCAGCGAAATGATAATAATGGAACGGTATCCTTGGTATATATATATATATATATATAATGGTAGTGGTGTAAATAATCGTGTGATCGTACATACGTATCATATATATATATATATATATATATAT
>JAIPRN010004617.1:0-14038 GCA_025469175.1 Geopemphigus sp. TES_GeoC_2020
TATTAACTGTTTCATATTTTTAATACTATAATATTTTGTGAGTCAATGGGTAAAAACGTTTAAAACTCGTTAAAATTGTTTCATTACGACAATTTTCATTACGTACATGTGTGTGTGTGTGTGTGTGCATGTGTCAATGTGTCTTTATTGTATGCGTTACAATACAAATCAATAATATTAGATATATCGCGTGCCCAAATTACTCAACAAGTAATAATTATACGCATTGTGCCGTTAGTATTAGTTGTTTAATGTGTTTCTAAATTTGAAACCGGCGTTTATTAAATGAAACGTTTATACTTCATTGTACTACAACCGCCGTTACTATTATTATATTAACGAACGTTTAATGTTATCAATAAACGGTTTCGATTTGTGTTTAAAATTAAAACGCGTCAATTTATAATAATACTAACGTAGTTATCTTATATGTCGCGTACGTTTTATAAGGAACAAATATTCCTTTCGAGTTTTTCGAACACGCTACGAGTTGATATATTTTGATCCACAAAATAAGGTCTTCGTAGAACTTGTATTGGCGATAGCAATCTTTTTACTGTTTGGCAACTGTTGTTGAATCGAAATCAGGGGATTCGCCGCGACGGTGACGGCAGGGTAGAGTGACAAAGACCACGCGACCACTATGAATTATGCAATATCGTCGTCTTGGGTGTACGTTGCGCGTACCTATAGTTTTAGTAATAGTGTGTGTGTGTGTGTGTATAGGTATAAATATAATATACAATCGTGGTAGTCGGTTTGAAAGAAACATAGGACGGAATGAGAGCTGCTTTTGATCTTATAAGTCGTAAATGGCATAACCAAAAAGGAGAAAATAAAAGTCTAGAGAAATAACAGTCGCGTTTAATCCCTTCGACCGTGAAAATTATTGTTCGCAGGAGTGCAATGAGGCGTGTAGTATGAGCCGGTGTGGGGGAGGGGGCGAGTGTACGCGTGTGCGAAGGAAGTCTGAGTTTAGCGGGTTAGAGGTTATGCAGTATATAGTAAACCGTGTGTACTTAGAGACAAGGGATTAAGTTGATGGAAATGTCGTGTTCGTCGGGCCCGACGCCCGGGGTGACGGTAGCGCGCGTGTAAAGCTTCGGCAATCGGTATACATATATGTGCGCGTATAATATGAAGTGCATGGGTGTTAGCGCGACTGTACCTGGATATATAAGGTATTATTGTGTCCGGGGGTTGAGAGTGAAGTGGGTTCGGCGGCAATGCTCGATAATTATTATACGCGTTTAGGGCTTACGGACGTAAGTAGCTTTGTGAACTAACTTCGTGCGGATTTATAATATAACTATATAATAATAAGTATATATATATATATATAATAATATGTATGTTTGCCCACGGCGATGATGCTCTCATGCTTGTGTGTTGGGGGGGAAGAGATAACTTTCGCCTCGTCGGTGTTGCGCATAGGTTCGTACGCGTATTTCGTACATTAAAAAAAAAAAAATATATATATATATATATATATATATATATTAAACCTATTATAATTCGGTAGAAAACAAAAACCGTTCAATTATACTCGTAGTAAATTTATTACGTATTAAATGATTATGTGGGATACTTGCGATTCAGTTTAGTCACTTATCCTATTTAGGTGAGATACGCCACTTCAAAGTATGGAACTTTAGGAGAGGCTAGTATACGTCTTACTTTTGAAGGCCAGTTTTTCGTAAAGAAACGACTATTTATAAATATAAATTATCGACAATTTCTATTACAATCGAAACTCACCATAGGGTTCTATCATAGTACGTACCACCTGTAGAAGCGGCGCGATAATTATTAATGTTATTTGTGGTTTGTTAGAAAACGACAGACGAACGGGGTATTGTTCGAATTTATTATAATTCCCTAGACAAGTTGTTCGTGTGAACGGGGTTTTCAAAAACGGAAAATTGTCAAATCTAAATTTAGGTACACGACCGCGAGAATATTTCGATCACGCACATTTTCGTTCGATAAATATTAAATGTGAAAATTGGCGTTGACGAAGTTATCGATGAATTTGAAACATATTTGCTGGTAATGTGGTAACCAGAAGTTTCAATAGAGTTATAAATCGTATTTAAACGTAATAAAATCAAGCGTGTGTTTTCTAAACATTCTATTTTTGTGGGGAGCGAAGTAACAAAGAGGGTCCTAACTTTTTTTATCGCACCAACCGTCGATCAAGTGTGCGCACACAAACAAATCCGACCTTTACTTCACATAATAATACACTACGTAATAGTGTAGAAATTTTCCGAATCAACGTGGCCCATTGTCGTCACGTTTTGTCCCCGACGCAATATTATTATCTATATATTGTACAGTACAACGTAAAATTGTAAACAAGTATTGTAAAGTTTCTGATAAGAGTCTGACGCTCGCGTACGGCCGCGAAAGTGTTAATTTACGACACGTTCGGGAGTAACTCGCGAGATACCGTTTTACACGATTTTCTTTGTAGGCCCGTCGTCGTGATTTTTGGAGACCGACATTGTTGCCCGCGCAATCGCTTCCCGCGCGCGATAACTGTGCGTCTTCTGTTTGTGTTTTATTCACTCGTACCACCGCTCGCATCTATTATGTACATCTATTATGTATGTCACATGCAGACAAATATACAAAATCATTCGTACACTCCCACACAGACACACGTACATTATTTGTTCATTTGTGTCGCCTATTAGATAGGAGGGACGAACTGAAGAAAATAGCTACTCACAATGGTTGGATCCGAATTGATCTGTCGATTTGGTTCGATACATTTTTATTTTATCATCTTCGATAACAATCATAATCGCTGTCATTATGTTGGGTGTACACGAACGTAATATAATACGACAACTACGAACGTTTTACATTATAGTACTTCATATGTATATATTAATAGCAATTGTTAATATATTCTTGTACTACAGCATCCGCACGTTCACTATTTACTAAGCTTCCATGGCATAAAAAATATATATAATTACTATTGCCCGTTAAATTTTTTTTATCGTCCCAGATCGTTTTTAGTAACTAAAAACGTGCGTATTTTTTTCCATATTTGTCGTTTTCAAAACGTATGATGCGTTTGAGTTAAACGAAAATTATATTTATGAAATAATATTTAGGTGTCAAATAGACGTAATTCAATTGAACTATTTAAATTTATTTCTTTTTATTTCCGCAGTAAATATATATATTTCATACACAGAGAAGGGTGAAAATAAAAACAATATCCTATTATCGTAGCGTAATAAAATTATATTGTTTACTTATTAACATAGGAAAAATAAAGTGCTAACAGTGAATATTTTATAAGCGATATATTATTCCGTACTTACGATGTAATTTGTTATTTACTGCCAAAACGAAGGGGATGAATAAAAGAAAATTACGCAGTGGATAATATTTTGAAATATAATAATGTTTACAATTCAAATGAATTTAACGGAAAGTTCAATTAAACGCGTATAAATACGATTTTGGGATTAAATGTTATTAAATTAGTATTCGATATTTTATTTTTTAACGACATTGTACTTTTAGCGAAACGCTCGAACGCATTATTCTTTTACAGTAATATTGAAATTAACGTTTTTAGAATAAATTCCGTTATGATTTTTCAACTACTTACGAAATTCGTTTTATTACGTTCAAATATTGGTGGCTTAGTCTTTTTTCATCTTAATGGTAATAATAAATTCCCAAGTGTTACGAACGTAGTTTAAAGGTTACTTTTACGATTTTGAAAAATTTAGGAGCAAGATATATCGTTACAAAATCGGAGTGTAGAAAAGAATTATGTAGAAACCATCTCGCGGTAATTTTATTATATGAAGACGTAACGGTAATGACGGTAGTATAAAGTATGTGATTTCAAGATCTGGCAAACGTCAACAACAACAACCTGTTCACGTTTATTATCGCCTCTCATAATTTGACCTAAATCCTACGCAAACATTGTGCACACGCCATTCGTTCGTCTTTCGGGTCGTAAGTTGATACGGTCGACGTGTATCAAGTTACAACCATAAAATCCAGATTGCACCGAAAACAATTATCGTCGATTGTAATTAATCGCGAACTGAAATTAATTCGATTTTATTTCTTTAAGTTATTATAATTGCGCGTCGAATTTTTATATAAACTCTCATCAGTTGATTTACTCTAATTACAATTGGATATTGAAATTTAATCGATTTATTGTATAAAATCAAGTATGTCTAGAGAAGCATGTACTAGACTAGATTGAATATATTTACAAGCGGTTCCTTTGCGCAATACCATCAAAATCGGATTAGTATTATGGAGAAAAGAGCAGATAAAAAGAGGAGTAGATGGACGAAGAGAGAGAGAGAGAGAGAGAGAGAGAGAGAGAGAGAGAGAGAGAGAGAGAGAGAGAGAGAGAGAAAGAGAGAGAGAAAGAGAAGACGGTGTGTCTACCCGGTGTCGGTCTAGACCTGCCTTCGCTGAATATTTATGATTATTATTATCGTTATCAACAGGCCAAAGTTTTATTATCATTAATATGAAAGCAGTGGTGGGTCGTTTTTGCATAATACCAGGGACACCGTACCCCGGTACCCGTTCACTATTTACCGATCCCTCTTATACGGTGGGAATCTTTCCCCAAATACTGCTGCCTGCGATGACCCCTTTATCTTTTATTAACACGCCTCGCAAATGCCTCCTCATCTTCTCATCTCCCAACGCCCCGGAAAAGGGTATTTGCCCTGAATTTGCATGGCATTAAAAAATATATATAAAAAGGAAAATATGAAGGGGCAAAATGGAAACAGACACCATCGGTCGAATAGTAGTAGTAAGTAACCCTCTCTTGTAGAAATAATATTGACCTTAATGAAAAACTAAGATGGTCCAGCCCGAATCGGCAACACCGTAAATAAATTACGTTCCGCGCGACACTGTTATTTGCCGAAATCTTCACGACTTTATCGGTTATCGGTCATTTTCTTACCCGGATTTTCATAATTATAAAGGCCATAATTTACCCATTTGTTTCTTCGACCCGTTTGAACACGAAACGTATATTTTGTACACGTTATTATAAAGTAGGATAACAAACAACAGCGAATTTTAATCAAACGTCAGTCTTATAATTCTAAAAATTATCGTAAAACAATTACCGAGTCAAAATGTTAAAAATGTTTTATTAAATTAGTAGTAAAAACGGCGTTGTATAACAAAATCATATTGGTATTAGTGTAACATAATATATAGGAAAATAATTATAGACGGTTGGAATAACTACCGATTCGACAATCAGTTTTAACAAACAGCGCGATTTTATTTTCTATCTGAAAACACGTTTTGTAGTCTTCCGTTCAAAACTAAAAACTACCGTTATGTTTTTTATCCATCTTGCGTTGTTTATAACGTTACTTAACACGTTAATATCATATTATATCCACCGAACTCTCTCGGCGATAACGAAAAATATTTAGCTATTCTATCTAGGCACGAATTGCTAGTATACATTAGGGTTCACCGAGAAATGGAAATGGAAAATATATCCAATTTCCGTATTACTGACTAAAAGGTTACCCACAAAAGAGGTAATAAATGTTTTAACACGAAACCCATCATATCGCGATATAGAATGTGTGTGTGCGTGTATGTGTGTTCGCATATTTCTTTGATCTGTTTTTCTTTCGCTCCATTTGGCATCGTAGCAGACTGCTCACCACGCGCCGTTTTCCCGTAGGAAACGCGTGTCGAAAATGTATACGTCACACCATTATGAATATTAGACTACTACCACTAATCTACGCCAACCATGACATTTCTACGACATAATAGCGCGTAACATAATACTAATAGCGTACGAAAAGTAAAACGCTATACATAGATATTGAATAATCAAAACTTTGTACGGGTTGCCTGACGCAATGTGTGTAACGTTTCCGTTTTTGTAACGCTTTACTCGTTTCGCGGTTAAATAAATGGTAAACGCCGTTTATCTTATTCGATCATTTTTCAAACATTTCCCCTATCCGAGTGAAAATTCACGTATTCGTGACACCGTAAGGTTTAGATTCAATTGACACGATAAAACCTTTGTTATATTCGTTTCGATACGAACGCGTATAGTGTTAGGATGTCATTTTATAATTGTTGCTCGTCGATTTATAACTGTTATATTACTGTGGCGTCACGAAGACCACAAAAGCTTTGGTTATTTTACATTGAGTATCAGTTGACCACATGTATTCACTTTATTCTATAATTATAGCGTGTCAAAAAATATGCTATCGTTTCGACCATATTTCGCTTCGAAAAATGTTTATCGAGTTATATCGTGGCTTTTTTAGGCGTATACAATTCTATACTTTTGCATGGTAATTCGATTATTATATATAATTAATACCGTCGCGTATGTTCGCGTTCGTAAACACCGTAAACACATATGGTACACACGTATTCGCGTTCTCAAAATATTCCTATTATCCGCGTAAATTAATCGTCGAATCCATTCGGTCAAATTTATATTCTTACATCCGTCAGAAAATTGTCGCTTTACCGATAAATATTCAAAAACGGTACGAACGAAGACATTTGGGTTGTGTTATGTTGTACCAGTCGTGCTATATAAACGTACGTGATTTTTTCACATTTTCTATAGTTTCCACTACCGACTGGTACAAGAAGTATTTTGTAGTAAATTAACGTCTCCTATTTTGATACGTACGAAGTGTGCACGGTATATACGGTCCGAGTTAGACGCTTCATTGAGTTCGAATTGTTATTTTACGACGACCCCTAAGTGACAACGTTCTCGGAATGTTATCATGATCTGTAGTTCTCCGCTAGCCGGCCATCATTTCAGCGGTGGTGCTCTCGCGTTTATCGTGCGATCGACATTACCTGATTGTACATCAACGTTCGGTTTTTATTATTAGCCCGGAGGTCGTACAAGATGAGTCAGTAATCAGGCAATTCCGATTATTCTAGTCAGTAAATATCCGACGTCTAAAAGCCGACGATATGATATTCGTTACCATAGAACCTCATCGACCGATCCAATATTTCGAAACACACGAATCGATAAATATTATATTCGATAATTCGATATTATCCAAATAGTTAGCATTTTTATTTTCGTTAAAACGCGCGTACGAGTATTCGTCTCTCGATAAATGGTAAGCAATTAGAACATTTTCGTGAAATCTTTAATCAAATTTTTCGTACTCGTGTGGTGAGAATAATTACGGTTTACCGGTGGCGCATACGTGAACATTTTCTAATTTTAAATTGGCTTCTGCGGCGAGTATGTACGCTAGTACATGTCCCTTATAGTCATAAACCGGCGCGCCTTAGCACAATGGAAAGTAATCACTTAGATTAAAAAAATAAAAGAAAGGATAAAAACGTGGAAAACAAATGTTAGGGAGATAATACATTATCCTGAAATTGAACTCCGTCCGTATCCCTTCTTACCGTATTACACGTATAACGTACCGAATTAAAGAGTGTTCGGTGGCAGGATTCGTGCCCGTTCTCCTTCCCGGGTGGTGTAAGAGTAATGCACTCAAATGAGCCAATATTAAGGTGCGACTGCAACACGGCCGCGAACGGATGAAAGAGGAGAAGTGACGGCTGTAGCGGACGGGACACGAAGGGATGATGTACGACTTCAATTTCCGCCGAACACTTGTACAAAAGCCAGCGGTATTAACCGTGCGCTTGGGCATTTTTTTTTTATGCTCAGGTCGTGGATATACGCATACTTGTATCGGAATACCGGAAAACAACGCGCGGAATTGTTTTAGCGTTTTTTCGTCCCTTCGCCTCCACATTACCGTTCGGAGTTGAAGATTTATTCAAATATAACCTTTCGAGCGTCTACCGCCCTCCTATTTTGAAACGCGTTATACGTGCGTATTATGTTATACAACGTGTACACGTGCTTGTACGATGAGAACGAAAAATGCTCTTGTTTTCGGGTTTTTTCGATCGTTTCACGAATGTATAAATTATAGGTAAATTGCGAAATACACCGACAGGCGTCGTTACCGTTTTTCCTCCCTCTTGCCGAAGAATCAACGCGTTATACGCATTTTATACATATTACGTGTTTATTTATTTTATATAAATATTTTCGCGTCAGCCGTACACCGTGTTTAAAAAAAAATTTAAATACTCCAATTGTATACGCGTGTGTTTTTTTTCGCGTTTTTTGTATTTGTATTCAAGTAGTACTTGAGTATTGTGTTTTCTTCGTGACCGTATCTATACCCATGTTGATATAGGCAATCAGAAAGTGTCGTAAAAGCATTATATTTTCGTAAAAAAATAAAAATAAAAACGATTGTATCTGTGTAAGTGTATGTATGTGAACTATACGTATGTGTGTACACACGTAATAGAACGTGCGAACGATACTGATTTTAGTATGCAGTCGTTGTATTTTGCGCGAGGGAATGCATTTTATCTCATTGTGGAATGTATATAAATATTTTTTTTTCGAGTCTGTCGCTCAGTTTCAACATAAGGTTAAATGTTTTTAAAACTCGTATATTATTTATTTGTTGTTTGATACGCGCTATATCGTATACGGTAATATCCAAACTTGTGAAATATTATTGTTAAAATTTCAAAAACATTACGTACCTAATCACCAAACCGAATGTTTTTTGATCTTTATTTTCCAGGTTTTATAAATTTTGATTTTAGAAACTATTTTTTTAGAAATTAAAATAAGAACCGTAACGTTATTATTAAAAATTAGATTTCCAATTACACATTTATACTCTACTGGAAATTATTTGAACATGTTCGATGTCTCAAATGTTGTATTTAAAAACATACAATTATTAAGCCAATAATTTTCTTACTTTTCTCGAGATCGAATTAATGAACGGAATAATAGCTAAACATAAACGAGTATATAAAAATTAATTCGCGATATCTTTTAACGAAAACATACAACAAACTTACGTGCAGACCTAAGCTTTCGCGAATATTTTGTCATATATTTTTTCGACATCGAGGTATGGTAGGAAGATATTTTCTTGCGAATCATCTACAGGAATAATTCTTTTACGTTTTTCTCTTTATTCTCTCTTGGAATCGATTATAGTAGTAAATTGATTTTGGAACATGGCTAATTAAAAATAAATAAACCGTATTTAATTTAGAAAATCGTCGGAATCAAAAACGTGGAAGTAATTGTTTGAGGATAATTAAATAGTCACAAGTCAGTTCGAATATAATTATATTATTGTCATTAATAATGTATTATATTACGTAGAAGTTTGTTCGTTAACTTTGTAACACGTTATTCGATAAATATTATAAATAATAATTACGTAATTAATAATATTCGTTACGGGGTTTTCTCGAAGCCATCCCTTAATCGAATTTATGTCGTAATGCTACGTGATATTATTGCACCCGACAAGTCTTTATAACTGTTGAAGTTAAATTGAACTTACGAGACGATTATACAATGAAAAGTGGGTTTGAAAATCGTCGAAGAAATGATATAATTAATAATACGACGGTTTGTTCGTAGTTATAACGATATAGACACGTAATTACAATTTCATCGAAAAGTAAATTCAATAAATTTGTATTTTACCAAACGAACGAAACGCGAATAATTAATAGATAATAATAGTTAAGTAATAATAGGAAAAATAGAATACGTTTTTAAAAATTGCGCAAATTAAAACGTAACGTTTTCCTCTATAGAAATGACGGGAACGCCGTGTAGGGAAAAAATAACGATTAAAACATTCGAGAGGGGAGAGCAACGAAGTAATTTCCCCGTAACGGAAACAATTATAAACTATTATACGCATTTCGTACTTAACACGTCTAACATATACACCTCCGGCCGTCATTCGGATACAAGCGATCCGTCACCTTCCATAAGGTGTATGGGATGTTATAACCGTGTTGCGAATTTTTCAAATATATGAACGTGAGAAAAAGCGGTTCGTATTTTGCGTATATTTAAGTTGATTGCGCAATAGCAGCGGCTGCGCGTTTTATCTTGCGTATGGGATACAGATACGGTCCGCCGATGCGTCATTATAATATATACGTGTATCGCTATTATTATAAAAATTATATACTAGTGCCGAAGTGATGTTTCGGTCAGCGACGGGGCGTAAAGAGGGAAAGATAAATAGCGCACGTGTGCGTAGACAATATATTATGACGGCGTGTAGCCATAAAAGATCGCCGACGAGATATTTGTTCATTTTTTATATTTTTTTAAATAAATAATACTTAAACGTACGACATAATGGCGGATAGGATGTAGACGTTATAGTCGTTGTCGACAAACTTTGGTACTGCGATCGCGTTTGAATTGATAAAACTCGAGTTTCGAATTGCTTATTCTCCCGTTTTCACCTACTTACGTATACGTTTTTATGTGTGTGTACATCCATACACACACACACACATATATATATATCAGTAATTTTTTTTACTACTTTCTTTCCTTTCTGGCGTTTTTAATTTTAAGCGATCAATGGAAATATCCCAGGATAATAAAGATCATATAAACGAGACATTTTTCAAGACTGCTGTGTATAATGAATAAATAAGAAGGATAAATAATGGCCCAACAATTCAAACATATCAATACGACGAAATAACTTTAATTTGTACTAAATATTTCTCTCTCTTTCTTCTATATATATATACAAAACAGAAAAAATTGAAACGAAATAGGCTTAATGTTAAAAATATGGTAATAATTAATTTTTGTGCGGTAATATAAGTTACGATATGTACGTAAATATGAGATATGAACACGAATCATGATCGACTAGGACAATAATTTATAATTCCAGAATGATTATATCGATCTTTATGACAAAATCAAGATTTATTTTTTTTTAACGTAAACGTCCAGAAAATGATTACATATCGACCACGGTTTCAATCGATGATCGTACAACGTTCCGAATAGGCAATTCCGCTACAGTCGCGCGTTTCTCGATCGCCGTAGGTAACGCTGCGGCACGAAACGGTGACAATTACTTTCGAGTTTCTCGAAAACGTTCGAAAAACGTTCATTTTCGTTATTATTTCGATACACTCAATGAAACATATATGTATGTTTGGTGTCGACGTAAAAAGTGCACGGAAAACAAAAACATACACACACACATACACATAGTAAGATCGACGTGCAAAAGTTCAAAGTTTTCCGGCTTACCGATACGTCAATCAGTTTCTTTCTGTCACACGAATAAATATCGTTGTCGTTTTATTACAAGATTAACAGTTTTTCGTTATTTCGGTCTAAGCTTTGATATTTTTTATCGCGAAACAATTGTACACGAAAAACAAAATATATATACATATATATATATTACACAGGGCCTCTAACCCCCGTCGCCCACGCATGTGACCGCAATGGGCTGTAGATGAGGTACAAATCGATATCTGATCAAATTAGGGTCGACGAACGGGCGAAAAAACAGAAAAAAGAAAATTAATAATTAGAGCACGCGGAATGCTAATTGCTTTTGTGAACCCGGTCGGTATGTGCGCGCCGTCGCGCGTTTAGGTGCGGGGTGTTTTAATTATAGAATTCTCTATCGAGAGGGGCGGCCACCGGAATAATTGGATTTACGCGTTTTGGATGTATAATGGGATTTCGGTATATACGCGCAGCTAGGCGACAATCCGCAAACGATTTAAACCAACGGCAACTGTACGACGCTATCCGGCCGCCGGCTCCCACGCGCTGCGGCTCGGGTTTTTTCTCCCTCTGACCACCGTTAATAATACATTAACATTATACCCGGCTAAACCGATTTCTTAAAGCGATTCAACCGCTATAAGGTTATAGTTATTTTTTCCTTTATCTTTGTTCTTATCGTACAAAAAAATTGGTCGCGATACCTACTGATCGGAAATACGAAATACGATAAAACAATCACATCGGTAATTCTACGTTATGTACGCGCGTGCGTTTCTGTAACACCGTTGTAACGTCGCGGCTATTTGCCATTCACAAATAACGTGAAACGTCTATTCCCACGTACCATTTGATCTCGTTAACACGTGTCTGATAACACGTCTGAATTTGTCGTGAATTCCACTTAGTTCTTGTCCCTTGGATCATCAATAATTGTGCACGAACAATGTTCGAATTAGTTCGTTTCACATCGAGAGCATTTACGGGAAACTAATATTGAGGAATACCGAAAATCCCGTTTTAAATATAAACTTCGCGACATTATTCAAAACCGACGTGTCGAATTTTTACGATCGTACCACTGAATCGACAGGTTGATTGGCCGCACGAATCGTCTAACTTTAATTATCAGTTGTCATATAATAACTTAATATATTCGCTTCCATTCTCCTAAATATTATTAAACGTGCGTAGTTACGTTTGTGAATTAAATGTGGGAGAAAGCATGACTACGTCGTATTTTTTCGTTCCGTTATTATTATTAATATTTTTTTTAGTATTATTCGAATATTTAGTTTAGCTGTATAATCTTAGTATATTTGATCCATAAAGCGTTTTCGCTCGTCCATTCACGTTGTATTGTATCGGTGCACGTTACGTCAGAGTATTTTAAATTGATTTATGTTACATTTCAAATTGTCATTTGAAAACGACGTGTCTAATTTCCATTTAAAAATATCAACTTATTTTGATTAGCGACGTCAAAAAATAAATCGATTTCTTTCGTTTTTTTTTTAAATTCCAATCAATAGTGTAAGCGATAACGCTTCTTTTGTATTTGAAGCGTATTTAAATATTTATTAAAATCTGATTTCATGTTGAAAATAATTTTTTTTATACTTAAAATCATTTCATTTTTTTATTATCATATCAACATTAAACTTGTATCACTTTCTATGTAAATATTCTTTATTGTGTGTTTTACTGAACCAATATGAATTACACCTTTGTCCAATTGTTTAAGTATTATAGAGAAACTATCGATTTTCGTTTTAATAATTTTGTGCAAGTTTTCATTCGAAAGGAGCATAAGTGTACAAGTTATAATATGAATGCGGTTAAACCGACGTCAAGTTTTTCTCGGCAAATAAATTATGTTATTATAGGTGGCCGACTGTATTATTTCTATCCTAGTATCCTTTTAACTACTGATTAAATAATTATTTTTATTTTTGATTCTGTTGTATCACTATAAAATTGCACAGCCACTAATGTAAATTCTTAATATCGCTTATAAATTATTTTCAAATTTTAATTTACACGCGTATAAGTGAAACTATTTATATCACGTTAATTTCTAAGAGTGGAAATCCAAACACAATGTTTCCTACACCTTGTTGGGAAATTTCATAAATAAATATCCCAAAATGTCTGTCATCGACGAATAATAGGTATTTTCCACCCCGTAACATTAACGAACTCCACTGTAAATTTGGATTAGACGAATAATTAGTTTTTATTTAGTGCTTTAACGAACATAAATTGTTTTTTCATATTTGAATTAACTATTGGCATCTACCCGGCGTTGCCCGAATTTCGGTGATAATTTTGATAAAGTTAAAATACGCGTTATGAAATATAGTGGACTGTACAAAATATCTCGTGGTTAAATAAAATTAAAACGCAAATAACGTTTTTTCGTTAGGCTTGACCGTACAGTAATTTTGATAACCTAAACTATCGAACAACAGTTTACGACTTATAAATATTAACTGTTTCATATTTTTAATACTATAATATTGTGTGTGTCAATGGGTAAAAACGTTTAAAACTCGTTAAAATTGTTTCATTACGACAATTTTCATTACGTACATGTGTGTATGTGTATGTGTGCATGTGTCAATGTGTCTTTATTGTATGCGTTACAATACAAATCAATAATATTAGATATATCGCGTACCCAAATTACTCAACAAGTAATAATTATACGCATTGTGCCGTTAGTATTAGTTGTTTAATGTGTTCCTAAATTTGAAACCGGCGTTTATTAAATGAAACGTTTATACTTCATTGTGCTACAACCGCCGTTACTATTATTATATTAACGAACGTTTAATGTTATCAATAAACGGT
>JAIPRN010004618.1:0-14036 GCA_025469175.1 Geopemphigus sp. TES_GeoC_2020
ACAAAAATAGATAAAATCAATCGTGAATGATAATCTATGTAGGTCGCGTGCAATCACATTTTACGATAAACGTTGTACTCGATTATATTTCTACCACGGTACTATGGACGGCGCATGTGTATCAAATAATAATAATAATAAAACGAGAATAGGCGCGTGTTTGAATTAGCGTTGCTGTATAGGAATAAACACGTAATGCGTTGATTTAAAGCTGATAGCCCTATTTTAAAATGGCCATATTTTAATCAAATTTTCGAACGCATTCCTAGTGAATAGGTTTTACGTTATTATATTTGAAATTATTTCGGACCTACATGTTGTTATTTCGATAAAATCTTTGCACAATTATAAAGATGCAAATTATACAGAAAAATACCTCCATACATATCTACGCAATTTTAAATTCTTTACACGATGTTCGTTAATGCACGTCGATCTACTGTATATTATGTAATGCTATAATATGTTCGTTTCGCCTATTTATATAAATTTAGTTTATTTATTAACTAACTGTGAATTATATTTGCTATATCGTTTTCCAGACGAATTTCGCCCTTAAATTGCGTCTAATCGACACATATTTAAGTTAATATTTTAGAGTACGCTTTACGATTCACAGTTAACGATATAACAGTGTCGTAATAACCTATACCAATGAAAATCGTTATTACTGTGACACCTTGTTGACGCCGTGGTACTCTGAGAATAATTAATCTCGATTTATTTGTGCACGTATCCTATTTTAATTGTTTTTCAATAGCGGAATATTGATTTATTGCGATAATTGTTACACTATTATATGTACACAACATTATAAGGGTTACTACATTTTATAGACTTTTTTTTCAATAGAAATTTCGAAAACGTATTTCAATTCTATAGATGTATTCGTACTGTGTTTTGATCGTAACGGCACGGTATTTTATAAATGTTTCAAAATAATTCACTACTTATATGCGTGAATATTTACAGGAAGGTTAAAGAACCAGCTGAGGTTACTTCTATTTCCATACTTTTAGAAAACACTTAACGGGAAAACAACTTTTATTTATTTTGTGTATTATTACTTTCGGTATTCTGACTAATTATTACAATTAAACGATATATATCCTGTTTTTATTATGATTTTGCACTCTGGTCTCTGACGTCATTTTATGGTCAGAAATCAATAGCTTAAGGTATTTTATGTGTGAGCGTGCGCTCGCGCGCGCGTATGCAAAAATGATGAATATAAAAATTATGTATTGTAATCGATTTGAAAATTAGAAGTGAACAGTATGATTTATTTTATGACCGTAGTTAATATAGATATTTTTGGCAATGCTTGATTAAAATACTTGTCCTTGAAATTTTCTATGGCACGATTTTTGGTATTTCATTTATTATATTTGCAATCTTGTTTATTAAATAAACGTATTGACAGTTCGATGATTGTAACAAGTTAAACAACTTATAGCAGAAGTTGATCATGTGATTTTTCATGTATTGTAAAAACATTGATGATACGGTAAATTAAATAAATGTGGTGTGTAAAATCTTGCAATTTTTCTTTTATGTTCAACTTCAACGAAAATGTTAGTATATTATGATTGGAATGAAATTAAACTATTTTGAACGTTTCAACGCCATTAATTATATTATACATCCCGTTAATATTACCTACCTAATATATTGGGCATTACACGCAAATTTATTAGTTACTCTAATAACGACCACTTTGGCCGTTTAAGTTGTCGAAAAAAACTCTGTAAGGTATAATAATGAATTGGAGCTATAGTGCGTTCCGAAGAAGTTAAAGAATTTTTTTTTTTCAATTTATACAGAAAAGATTTCATTAGAACAGGCATGACCGTTCGGTATGTATTTAAATAAAATTTACGAGATTTAGAAATTTTTTAGGAGAAAAATTTTTGTTTTTATCGTTTTTCGGTTGCACTTCTCAATAAAAATACAATAATAAACGGAAGAATTAAATGTATACCCACGCGTTAATTTTTCTAATTTATTTGTAAAGCGAAACAATGAATACGCCACGTCATAGGATAACATTTTCTTGTATCTACTAAAACAGGGTAGTCATTATAATATAAATATTTGCCGAACAGCGTACGTAAGTGTGAAATGCGTTTTTGTTCCGAAATTCGAGGTGTATTACGTTCTTTTTCATAATTTTCCAATCAGTTTACGTTCAGGAAAAAAAAATTATATTTTTATACATACGTCGTTGATGGAATCAAAATGTATAAAATATCATTTGGAAACATGTTTTTATATATACCAATTCGTATACATATTTAAAAATCAATTATTCAAGTTTAAAAATCGTATTTATCAGGCACAGACGATTTCATTAAATAATAACGACATGTAGGCGTTTTAAATGTAAATATATCATATGATATGATATATATGTGGGTTGCTTGGAGTCACTGATATTTGATATTTGTTGACGCTATTACACACAAAAGTAATGAAGGCCATCCACTTCCTTCCAATGGCCTTGTCTGCATCCGCAAGTACAACAGTGTAGACCCCTCTCCATTTGTATGACGGTAAAAATAAAATTATTAGTTAACAAACGAATGTTAGAATTAAAATTCAGTTATCCGAATACTCTGAGTTGTATTCAATCGGTATAATATTCCAACAAAATATATAATCTTTAAAAATATGTATGGCGAATCGTAGAAGAAATCAAAGGATCACTCCCAAATTTCGAAATTGATCGGTAACAGGTGAGCTTCTTGAATTAGTAGCGTATTGAATAACGGATTATTTTAAACGTCTCGGTTCGTAAACATGATTTCGTATTTAAACAATTATTTACTCGATTTCGTCATATTGAGTTGTGTCGTCGTAGTTACAATTTTCTATTATTATACGACATCTACGTACGATAAATGGCAGAAATTGGACGTACCCTACGCACGGCCGGTACCGTTTTTCGGAAACATGTTCAAAGTGATAGCCACCCTAGAACACCAGTTTGAAATGTACGAAAGAATTTATCAGCAATTCCCGGACGAGAAATATTGCGGTTTTTTCCAAATGATGACGCCGTTTTTGATGATTCGCGATCCCGAATTGATCAACCACATTTTGATTAAAGAATTTTCGCACTTCACTGACCATGGGATAGACGTAAATCCAGAGGTGAACTTATTCGGTAGAAGTTTGTTTTTTTCAAACGGTCAAAAGTGGAGGACCTTAAGACAAAAACTTAGCCCAGGATTCACTTCCGGTAAAATCAAAAGTACGTACAATCAAATTAAAGAATGCAGTCAAGAATTGGTGAGTTCTATTAACAAAAAATCGAAGCACGCAGATCACATTGAAGTGAAAGATATTACCAGGAATTTCGCGACTGACGTAATCGGAACGTGTGCGTTCGGTTTGAAGATAGAAACTATCAAAGGCGACGATTCGGACTTTCGTAAATACACGACGAAATTGTTTGATAATGGAACGACACAGCTTATTAAAAACTTATTAGCTATGTTCTTTCCTAAATTCACAAAGTTTTTTAAAATGGAATTATTTCCACGGGATGCCAGCGAATTTTTTCATTCGGTGTTCAGTGAAGTAATAAAATATAGGACTGAAAATAATATCGTTAGAAACGACCTTACACAAACTCTATTACAAGCCAGAGAAGAATTGGTATTAAATAATGACTCGACCACCAAGGATGAGGGTAAGATCGTTTATTATTAATATTATATATAGATGATGTGTACTAGAGTTGTGTAGCTAAATGTGAATGCTTTATTATGCTAGAAGTACTCGTATAACAATATAGTCATCTTGTAGATAAATTATGAAACTCGGTATCAGTTTTATAATAATTATGTATTTATTGAATTAGGCGTTGAAATATTAAAGAGATATATTACTTATAGTTACTTTTTTCTAAATCATTATTTATAGTCCTAAAATAGTATTCATAAAATAATTTTGAACTTTTATACGATTTAAAATATTTATTTATTTCTTAATTAACCGGTAATGCCCTTTTTTACTCGAAAAATACAAAAACAATATAAAATTCATAACTTTACTTTTACATTCTTTTACATTAATTACAAAGATACATAAATAATCAAACTATTTTTTTAATATAGAATCGGAATTGACGCTCGACATTAGTCTTTTTAAAGGCTTATTGGTCATATAACTGGTGGTAGTTTTAGGAACTTTAAATTTAGGAACATATGAATAAAATATAGTAATTGTTATACTATTGATAATGTTTTTTTACTAGTTTTTACTCTAAACTTTACTTTTATAGCTTTAAAAGTATTATAAATGTATATTAATATATGGATTAAAAAAATAGTGCCAAATATAACCTTAAATATAGAAAACAAAATTAATTATAAATATTAAACAATTTTTCATAATAAAATATATAAATAATGAAAGAAAAGGAGTAAATTGTTTTAGAAAACTTTAACGAAGGAAGTTATAACAATATAATTCGAAAAGAACATAAACGGAATTCCATAATATTGAAAAGATCGGATATACGAAATCGCTTGGATGGGAAGGTAATGGAAAATGTGATGAGATGAATTACAAAACTGAAGCTAATCGTGGAGGTAACATTTTCCTAATCTTTGAATGGAAGTAGGAAGGAATGGTCCGGTAGACGAGTTTGATCGAAACGAAAACGGGAGAAGAGTCGGTAGGATTTTGGGAAATGAAAAGGTCACATGAAACCAATAAAATTGGAAACGAGAAGAGGCGAATAAGTATGGTGAATAAATCCATTCGTGACGTGGTTGTAATTAGTTTAGAAAACAGGAAAAGCGTGTATTAAAATGGCTATTGTTTTGTGGGGAATATACATAATGATATTATACTTGAATATTCGAGTGTATATGTATATACATTTTACCTAATCTTTTTGTCCACTATAAAGAAATCGTAGCTATGCCTCAATGTAGTCTTTTTCGTGTATTTTTTTGAAAACTTTAATTTTGTAGACAAATTCATCGAATTGGATATTATCGCGAACGCAATTCTTATGTTCGCTGGTGGTTCAGAACCAATTGCTGCCATTATATCGTTTTGCCTATACGAATTAGCGTTAAATAAAGACATTCAAAACAAGTTACGCGCCGAAATAATTTCAACGAAACAAAACTACGGTGGACAATTTTCCCACGAATTTTTGACAGACCTTCATTACGCAGACATGGTTATAGAAGGTAATTAATACGAACTTCCACATAATATAAATTAATTTATGTAATGTCTGGTTCGTCTTATTAAAAGTTGTAAATAATATGCAGATGTCTGTAATTGTACTCGTTTATAGTTTCTTTAGAACCTTTGCGTATATCAAATTTTATTTAGTACAAAACGGTTTTAAAGTATAATTATTTGTTATTAACGGATTTATAATGTTCTTGCCTAAATTTAACTAAAATAAAAATATTATTATTGTATTTCAGAGACGCTTCGTAAGTACTCAATAAATATTACTTTATTCAGAGAGGCTACGGAAACATACCACGTGCCCGAAGATTCGTTAATAATCGAAAAAGGACAAAAAATCGTATTACCAATGTATAGCATACATCACGATTCGAAATATTACCCAAATCCAACGACGTTCGATCCGGAAAGATTTTCTATAGAAGAAAAATCTAAACGACCTAACGGTGTCTACTTTCCTTTTGGTGACGGACCCCGCCATTGTATCGGTAACGAAATATTTTAGAATTGACTGGCACGCTTAGTAATTTTACGACACCGCGTTTAATTAAATTGGATTTGTAATTTTTGCAGGAAAACGTTTCGCTGAAATCGATATCAAATTGGTTTTGTCAGAACTGTTATCGCAATTCGAAGTCGCCTCTTGTGACAAAACCGAAATCCCTCTCCAAATTAAACGTAACGCGGGTTTTATTACGCCGAAAAACGGAATTTGGTTAACTTTTACGCAGATCGCGGGTTAAGCATTCGAGAAGTAGGATTAATTGCATTATTTAATAATTTGATGCCTGGTTTTTTTGGTTTTTACACTTTAATTATATAACTTTTGTTTTAAATATTGATATAGAGTTAAGTTTGCACGGATAGTTATCGTTTTTTTTTTTTTTGGTTTTGACAACACATCAACTGCTTAATAAATACTGATTTTGTTCTATTTTTTAAAATTAAGATATTTAAATTAAGATTTTAAAATATTTTAAATTTTTGTATTTACTCTCGTATCTTTGTACACTTTATGTTTATGTCTGTTAATCTTGAAATATGTTATTTATATACCGATTCGTATTTATATTAAATTGATATTTAAGTTGTAAATATCTTAATTTTTTATGTATTGACGTGTTATTCAAACGTCAGAATGATTAAAAATGTACGAAATGGATTTGAACGGTCATTTCATGTATTTCATTAAATATTATGCTGTTAAGTTGGTTTCATTTACTAATTGTTCTTATTAATAATTTATGTTTATTGTTCAATTGTTATATGCGCGTTTATATTTTATTTCTTAACTTTTCGACAAATAATCTCTACAGCAAATTAAAAATATACGTATATATACGACAATGAAAAGTGTCGTTAGCAAATACGAGAAATCCAATGCTACGTGACCGATCTTATATCTATCTATATTTGTTGGTATTATATCTTACAACTTTAAATGTAGAATGGTATTATTATTTTAGCGTTTCGCTTTTTGTATCACTATGCATAAAAACGAACGTTTCATTGTTCGTTCCTTATGCGTCCCTATACTGTTTGATCGATTTCCGTGAAATTTGATACACACGGGTTTTCGGGTACAGCGTATATTTCGGCGGTACTTATTTCGTTATCGAATACTGTGGAAAACCTAATAAATGCATGTGCACGTCGAGTATCCGCGTTACGATCTAACGTATTTGGAAATACGTCAACAAAAAAAGAGGCGGCCACGTAGATACGTTTGACAGGGGAACGCAACTGTATCTGTTAATAAAATCGACCAAAATATGAACCGAAACGCTACATTAACAGCAACGCTTGTATATAGCAAATTTGATCGTTTCTCAAATCTTCGAACAGCGTCGAAGTTGTTTGTTTAGCGGGGCACGTTGAAAATGGACGTGCAAGTGGTTTGTCACCATGGGCAACAATGTTCATGTTATTTTTCTCGTTTTGTGCGCGGACTGTTACAAAGATCTCACCTTACTCCGAAGTGTTGACTTTGTAACGCGTCGTACGTGAGGGTGAAGGAATTTCGATGTCACAAACAAGGTGAGGCAGTCGAAGGACGTACCGATTTTTATATTTGATTGTTTATATTAGGCTGTCTGTACACTGTACACCCGAACGACGTGCAATATTTTGGTGTGTGGTCAATGTTTTCGGAAATATTATTCCTTATTACATACTGGAGTTTTAACTTATCGCTCATCAAATAAGAGTATGCCGAACATCAATCAATCTGACATCGAAGTCACATTTTCTTTAGTAGGTTGACTTAATTCACAGTCAGTTATGCTTGGGACTGTTCTTATACATATGCTAGACTGCGCAGGCACATTACACATAGTCTTTGCATTTATCGATCTAGTTTTACAGATTAACGGAATCATATTAGAGTGTCCAATCGGTTGGTTTTTCGAATGTCCAAATGGACAGCGCTAGTTTCAGGTCTCGCTGGTGCTACCCTACCCAGTGTTTTAGGATTGGTAAAGTGTTAAACGTAGCCTAGATTTGCCGTAGAACCAGGTTTCAAGATTGACACTGGGTTTTCGGTCTATTACGTCTGTAATGCCTCGTCATCCATTAGCGTATATTGTTGCCGACAAATATAAGCATCTGGCATTAGTCGATCCATCATTTATTCATCCTGGTAACATTGGCGTACTTGTAAGCGCCAATTTGTTCTCGATAATTCTAAACAGTAAGCGTGTATCTGACGGTGGCTCGTTTTCGGTATCCATTAGAACCGTTCTTGGGTGGACGTTCATTGGATCGGTCCTTTATTTAAAACCTCATGCAGTAATCTCGTGTTCCATATCGCTTATTGCTTCGATCGAGATTTTATTGAATGGATTTTGGAAATTAGGATAACCTGATCCAACACTGGAGGAATTCACTCATGAAGAACAATGCGTAGCATTTTTTTATCGAAGTATGTCCGTGATATCTCGGGTCGGTTTTGTGTACTTCTTTTATTCCATCAACATGTACTTAACGAGATTTTCCGAGGGTTCCGAGCTGTAGCGACAAAACGTTTCCAATACTCAGAGAAGAAATTGGTGACCGATAATCTTCTCAGAACACTATATTGTGACTTCATGTCCGAATATTTGACATTGGGACATATGTCTCCGGTTAGGTCAAAAAAGTCGTATTTTATATTCCAACATGCCGTTTACCGTTCGTCAAACACGAACCTAAATATTCGTGTTATTTTTGACTCGTCAATGTGCTCATTAGGGTGGCCCTTAAAAAAATGTTTAAATTTCGTTTGCGGCACCCCTTCATTTTTTTGTTAATACCCTAGAAAATAATAACTGTAAAATTTAAAGTCTGTTGTCCAATTTTAAGCCATGCCCCTGGGTATTTGAATTTGAGTAGTTTTTTGTAATATTTTACGAATAAATCTAAACATTTTACTATAATTTTTCTTTTTTTCAACCAAAAATCTTTAAACAACAAATATCAGATGGAAAATTATATAAGAATTTTAAAAATACTACTTTTGGCCATAGAATATTATTAATTCTTAACATAGTTACAATTTTAAGTAAAAAATAAGTTAAAGCTCAAAAAATCTGGTTCAATAGATTTCTTCGTTTTATTATTTATATTAGTTGAATGGTTCAAAATACAATAAAATTACATATGTTCAATATTATTTAAAATTAAATTTTCTAAAATACTGATTAAAAATACTACTTAATAAATTAATTATTCAAAATTTCAGATCAATCCATCAATATTAATTCGTCGTTTATAACTTAAAATATAGTTAATGTCTCATAAATTCGTCGTATCTCTTATTTTAATAATTGATTAATTAGATTTACTTCTTTTACTGTAATTGCTGTTATATCTATAAATATTTATTAAAGTAATATCCAAACAAATATTAGTTATATGTATAAAAATAAACGATAAATAATTATAATCTAAATATTATACTTGTGTCAAAAATAATTTATGATATTATTATTTGATTATAATGTACCTAATTGATATAAGTAAATTACTGTGGTCTTAATATAAAGATAAGGTTATATAATCTTATTTTCAGATTTAATAATATTTAATAGAGGACTTTGTCATTAAGAGAACATCAATTCAACATTGTCAAAAATTTTGCGTGAGGAGAAAGCGAGTTTAATTGAAGATAAATTTCAAAAAAATGATCTCAAAACTGTTGTTTTACACTGGGATAGTAAGCTACTTCTTAATTTGGTTGAAAAAGATATTATTGACAGGCTTTCCATAGTAATTTCGAGCGGTGATATAGAAAAATTCTAGCTATTCCTGTTTTAGAAAATGGTACAGCAAATAAACAGGCAGAAGTTATATACAAAACTTTAATCAAATGGAATATTCAAACATCAGTTAAAGCGCTTTCATTTGATACAACAGCAGTTAATAGTGGTCGATTGTTTGGTACTTATGTATTGTTAGAAAGACTTTTAAGAAAAATTGTATTTTATTTACCTTGCAGTAATCATATTTATGAAATAATTCTACGAAGTATTTTTGATGAAAAATTAAATAAATCGTCAGGAAAAGACGTTACTATCTTCAAAAGATTCCAGTAATTTTGGAATAAAATAAAGAAAGAACATTTTTCTCCAGGTATTTTAGATAAATAAATTAATGAAATTATTAAATTACATTCAACAAGAACCTTACTTTGTAAAAGGATATTTGAAAATTTCTCAATCTCGAAATGATTACAAGGAATTACTCGAGTTAACAATGATTTTTCTTGGTGTTAAACCAAACCATACATATTTCCACACCCCTGGTACAATTCATCATGCAAGATGGATGGCAAAAGCCATATATTGCCTCAAAATATACATCTTTCGTAATGAATTTGAATTAACTATAACTGAAAAAGACGGACTTCCTGGTATCTGTATATTTAAAGTTACAATTTATATCGAATCATGGTTTAAAGCGTCTTCCGCTGCAGCAGTACCATATTAAGATATAATATTTGTAAAAAAATTGTACAATTATAGCTTAATTGATATAAATATATTTCGAAAAGCCCTACATAAATTTCGAAATCATTTGTGATATCTAACTCCCGAGGCAGTTGCATTGGCATTTTTCGATAAAAATATATATTTAGCTACAAAAAGACAATGATTATCAATTTAAATACCAAAAAAGATTCAGATTAAACAATGAAATGATTAAATTTAAAAGAATCCAAAATTCCCAAATTTGTAAAACACGAAATTAAATTTTTCGTCTCAAACAAAACTTTAGATTTTTCAAAACTTGGACACTGAATTTTTATTAAATGACCCATCAGCTTGGAGTGAAAACTTATCTTTTCAAAATGCATTTCAAGTGGTCTTTAAATTCCGAGTCGTCAACGATACAGCCGAGAGAGGAATAATGTTGATGAAAGACTACAATTCCATACTTGCTACCAATGAGGAACAAAAACAATTCGTATTATAAATTGTGAGTGATTACAAAAAAATATTTCCTGATTGTAAAATAGAAATATTAAAAAAAAAATTATAATTTAACATAGGAGAGCATAATTTATTATTATAATTATTTAATAATAAATACATATAATAGTTATAACGAAATTTTTAGACTTATAAAGAGCCATTAATCAATAATTAATTTACATACTTCCAAAATAATTATATTATTAAAACGTTAATGGTTCGACTTTAGATTTTGTGGCAGAGATTTATGCGTGATCTACCTATGTTACTCCAATTCGGAATACCCAGATTCATAGGAACGAGGCGGGGTATCCAATGGTCTTTGTGTGGGTTCAGTGATGCGTCAGCGTTAAGTTATGCTGCAGTGGTATACGTGAAGTTAATTGATCCCTATGGTCTGCTGTTAATTTTGTTGTTGGGCACCAAGACAAAAATAGCTCCATTAAAATCGTTGACAATTCCACGTTTGGAAATGTGCACGACTCTTTTGATGGCAAGATGGATGTCTATCGTGATGATGAAACTATCTTGAGCTCAAAGCTACAGATCACGGATTGCAAATGGAATTATATTGTATCTGCTCAAAATCAAGCTGATTGCTGTTCACCAGATATTATGCCGTGTGAATTCATTTACGAAAAACGACCTGTATGTTAAAAATAGGTGGTAAGTTATCGGCCGGTATATTTGGCTTTTATACTCCATATTTGAATATTTGAGACACCGATGGAATTTATAAGGAACGAAAAAAACGTATTCGTCGTTTGGCGGTCCAAGCGAGGAAAAAAATTCGAGTTTCATAAAACTAATTAATAGAACAATTGTTGGCGACGGGTGAAAGAATTGGAACTACGGAATAAATGCGACATGCATCGCGATTGAAAATATAAAAAAATCGTATGGCTTTAACGTTTCGTTGGGTTCAATGAAAAAGAAATTTTGGAATCATTCTGATCATGTTAGTATAAAAGAATCGACTTATCGTCCGGCGTGTTCACGTATATCCAAACACTCCTAAACAGCGCGAGCATATTTCGGACTTTTCGCGTCGTTCATTTTATAAGCTTTTACTTCGTGTATATCTTCTCGTGCTTTCGTATTTTGATAACAACTGCGATCACCGGCGACGCGTTGTATTCTACTCTCTCGCTGTATATCGCCTTTGTAAGTTACTACGTAACGAACATGATAAATACTCTTGATCTCTTTGAACTCGGTATTCTTTTCTACAAAAGTTTCCTTGATTATATGCTTATTTACCGTCCGGAAAGTAACTCGAATTCGTCGTTCCGCGGAATAATCGTACAATCATATTTATCGTTCCGGAATTAAATATTAACGACGAGATTGGATGGTTATGGATGTAATCGACGCGATGCTATTGCAATTAACGGTTATAATTTTCTACCTTATCGTCTGCTATGATTTTCGTAGGTAGCTACGAAGTAAAGACAATTGGGTCATGTATTTAAAAATAGCATTCTATTGGTCTTTATTTTTGCTTTCACGATAATTACAAAAAAACAACTTACTAGTTGTAACTACATACGACGAGACTAGCAAATGTGTTATCGAATAAATTTCGAGGATACGCAGAGCTGTGAACAGAAGGCGTTGTAAACGTCCAAACAATTTTTTACATTAGTTTTCGTTTATTTTTTGTTACATTTCGTTGGTAGGACCATTTGCATATCGTTGCTGTTACATCGGTTCAATCACGTCAGTTTTAACGGATTTTTGTAGAGCTAATAAATCGAATTCGGGTATTTGTCGTCTTTTATTTGTCGTTTTATCGACAATACCGACGAAATATACGTCTCGTTAGATCACAGTTTTAAACGGTTCTCTTCGGCTTCCGAAAAGCGCGTTAATTTAAAGCTATAGAACGATGCCCAAGGGTGTAAAACTAATAATCCTGTAGGATATAAACACTTCGAGTTGTGCCGACGATACCGCGCCATATATTATTATTATTATAAACTTTATACTATATGGTTTATTATTGTTATATATTACACGCGTTTTAGTAGGCATTTAAATCGATTGTGTAGAGCTTCAGTCGAGATTCTTTCCTTAAGAATATTTATAATCGGTATCACAAACATCGTTTCCTGCCAACTGAACACTTTTTTAGAGTCAAATACGTTATACGTACATTTAATATTTACTAGGGCACTATAATTATATTCGACGCAATATCGAGACGTTAGTATTCATTATTTGAGCTATACTTACTTATAATCGTGTGAAGGTGCCTTTACACCATTATAAGTATATATTGTTATCGTTAAAATAACCTTATTTTCCATCTTTGTGCGTTGACATATATAAACAAATAGTTTTTTTAATATTTTATTCGTACTTTTCGTTTTTAAAAAAATGTATGTTTTGTATTTTATGGGTACAGTGTACTTAATGAAATAACGTGGTACTCGGTAGATAAATATTAGTATAAAATTACACACCCACATATATATTATATCATATGTAAAAGTAATATTAGCTATCGATTTTTGTTAATCTATAAGAATAGAATTTTTATTTGGTATTTTATGAAGAGCTTTAAACAATTTCTAATGGCATTTTCGGTAAACGAAAATTCGGGGCCCTTTTATATATTAAACGAATGAATAGGATATATTGATTAGAATTATATCTACTCGGTTATCAATTTTATACGACGCGATACGATTTCTTCAAACTGAAACGGCTTTAGTGATGTAAAGTAAATATATTTAAAAACCAACAATCTTAAACTAATTTTTTATGTGAATATTTAAAGAAAAAATTTTAAATTGCATAGTATACGCGTATAATGTTGATTACTAAGGAACAAGGATTATGTTTTAAACTTCGGAATGTTAAGGAAAAAATTCTACACAATTTCGTTATTGTCTGTGGTAGATTTTAATTTTCCTATTATACAAAAGTATTAAAAAACAGGTAGCGCGTAATTTTGTGTCTATTTTATAATAAAAATCAAAGTTCGATAATCGATTA
The DNA here is from genome assembly GCA_025469175.1 of Geopemphigus sp. TES_GeoC_2020. Classification (NCBI taxonomy): domain Eukaryota; kingdom Metazoa; phylum Arthropoda; class Insecta; order Hemiptera; family Aphididae; genus Geopemphigus; species Geopemphigus sp. TES_GeoC_2020. The sequence goes on from JAIPRN010004618.1 coordinate 13,671, forward strand.
CGTTATAAGCGTTGTTCAATGATGACATCAGATGACAATGCGATTGGTGAAATAAGTCACGTAGAAACGTTAAAAATAGCAGACGCTGAGGCCGTAAAGCTATGGGGCTTATAAGTTTACACACCACGTAAGATTCAACTTCTACATTTGTTTATGGAAAACAGCAGTTACGACACAATTCGACAAATCGTGACTTAAACGTTCGTGGATATCTTTACAATCAGTCCATGTCCGTTCAACTATCAGCGAAAATGTAGCCTAGGAACGACTGCGGAGGTCTCAAGTTACTTTTTTATGAAATAATACTACGGACTAATTAATTCGGCGATTACGATCTCTGTAATTGCCGCGACGAAATTGAACAAA
>JAIPRN010004619.1:0-14033 GCA_025469175.1 Geopemphigus sp. TES_GeoC_2020
AAATATATAATATATATATATATATATATATATATATATATATATATTACTTATACACTAAAAATCATGAATTTTTGATAATATGTAAAATATTTTAAATATATAAACCCAATAAGTAAAACAACACCGTCATACAATATTTCCCCATCTTTCATATTCGTTTATATTATTTTTTTTATTTTTAAGTTAATTCGGTGCCAGCCGTCATTACGACCGCACGAATAATCGAACTGTTGCTCCGTTATCGTAGCTATAAAATTACCAGTTTTCTAAAATTACTAGAAGTCTGAACCTCGCAATACAAGATAAATTTTATCTTAATTAGTGCACGTTTATAGTCCAGCACGCCGCGGTTGGTAGATTACCTCAGCTGTTATATGGGTTTACGTTATCGCGAATTTCGCATCGATAATGCCAACACCGAACACAGCAACCATAAGCAAACAAACAAAATTTAAGATAAATCGTTAACTACTAAAGAAAAACAAATTAATAAAGAAACGTTACCATACAGATTGTATTTATTGATGTGTTAAACGATTCAACAGAAATGGAAGATGACGATTTCGAAGCGCCAAAACAACTACCAAACGACCCTTCTCCTTGGCAAAACCCGATGACCAAGAAGCAAGTAAAAAAAACTTAAGTTTGTAACAGCAAAAAGATTCGTCTCGCTTGCCACTAACGAGCAAACATATTCTACCATCAGATTACCACAAACTCCCTTCAACACAATTAATTGTGAAAAGCACCAACTAGAACAAATTTACCTCATCCAATAATTGTCCGTGATGTGCTCGATTTTATAGGTTTCCGGGACGAATTAATAAGACTAGTTGGTCCAGAAAATTTTTTTTGTAAATCAGCTACTAACGACTTAAAAATACAGACAACCAAGCCAGATCATTATCGTGTCATTATCCACTTTCTAAAAGAAAGTAAGGCGCAATACCACACATATCAAATTGGTGAAGAAAAATCCTTTCGTATTGTCCTGCAACCTGCATCCATCAACATCAACGGACGACATAAAAAACGCCATAGAAAGAGAAGAATATACAGTGTGCCAAGTGGCAAATGTTATCCACAAGATCACAAAAAATAAACGACCTATATTCTTTATAGACCTCGAACCGTCAGAAACAAATAAAGAAATCTTCAACTTAACATCGTTACTCCATTCAAGAGTTAAAATCGAAGAACCACACAAAAGGAAGGACATTGTACAATGCTTCAACTTCCAAGAATATAAACACTCCAGGAAGTACTGCGACTATCCACCGAGATGTGTTCGCTGTGAGGAATACCATCCATGAACCAGCTGCGTGAAAACCAGAGACACACCTGCTATATAGGCTCTGTGCAAAGGTGATTACCTGGCCAACTACAAAGGCAACTACAAACAAATTCATCAACTCCATATGTCCTCAAAAAGACAAGTTACCCACTTGATAAACACTCAATATATAAATAAATTTAATAACACAAATTGTAAAATCACCCAACAAAAACGCCTACTGTTAACTTCCCTCTACTACTCGATCTTACGCACAAGCTACAACCAACCAAAACTTGCACCCATCTCCTGCAACCAAATCTAACGATCTCTCCCTCTAATCAATTTTATTAATGAGTTCAAAGCATTGATTAATCCACTTTTATCTCTCTTCACCACTGTTCTCAACCGCCTACTTACCCAAATTTCAAAAAACTCTTTTACTTTACAATAACTAGTCATCCTATTATGGAATTCTAATGGTCTAACAGAACACCGGAATGAATTAAAAATAACTCTAGTTGAAAGAAGAATAGATTTAGCTATAATTTCAGAAACCCATTTTACCCACAATACTAAATTCTCGATCCATGGTTACACAACAATTGCGGCAAATCACCCAGATAACACCGCCCATGCAGGTGACCCATGTCGGTCACCTATACAGTTCACACCTCTTCCCAGTTTAAATGAAGACATCCTCCTAGCAGTAGCTTTAAACATTATATTTAATCATGTACCAATAACCATAGTGGCGTCATATTGCCCGCCTAAACACAAAATTACGCAAACATAATTTGAAAATTTCTTTAATTTTCTTGGTTAATCCTTCATCATAGGCGGCAACTTGAACGCCAAACACCAATCATGGAGCTGTCTATATCTATCCTAAAAGGACAGTTTCTACTAAAAGCAATTAACAATAAACAATGTACAAGATCTCATCACAGCTGAAGTAGCTCGTCAAATTTACCTAACTTACATTTTAAACGCTATCTTGAGGCTTTCATACTTTCCTACTCAATGGAAAATATCACTTATAATCTTAATTCCCAAACATGGCAAACCTCCCGATACTCCGTCATCTTATAGCCCAATTAGTTCGCTACCATTTTTTGCGAAACTGTGGAAAAAATTATCTTAAAACGCATATCCAAAATCATTAATGATAGACAAATTATTCCCCACACACAATTTAGCTTCCAGAATAAACATTCCACCATACATCAAATTCTCCGTCTAACTGATTCAATCGCTTATTCCTTAGAAAATAAGTCATACTGCTCTGCTATTCTACTTGATGTTGCCCAAGCCTTTGACAGAGATTGGTACCCTGGTCTCCTATACAAGCTAAAAATAATTCTACCTCCACCTTTCTATTTATTTTTTAAGTCATATCTTGAAAACAGATTCTATGCGACAAAAGTTGATTCTGAAATTTCAAATTTGGCTCCAATCTTAGCTGGTGTTCCCCAAGGCATCATCTCTTCCCCCATACTGTTTAACATATACACCGCCGATCAACCAACCACTACTCATACTTCAGTAGCCGACTTCGCTGACGACAAAGTCATATACATTTCAGAAAAATATCCACTCCTTGTCAACCAATACTTACAAAGTCATTTATACCTACAAGCAGGCTGATATTCCAAATGGAGAATACAAATAAATAACGAAAAATCATCCCACATCATCTTCACACTCGATAAAAGCACAGTGCCTCCAGTCTATTTAAATAATAAAATCATCCCTTCTTCGTCAAATGCAAAAACTTGGAACTTATACTCGGAAAAATACTTATCTGGGCTGAGCATATTAAACAAAAACATCTCATACTAAATGCGAGACAAAGAGCACTATTTCCTCTTATAGGAAAGCAGGCGAAAATCAGCTTAAATACGAAATTGTTATTATACAAAACCCTCCTTAAGCTTATATGGTCATATGGCATCCAACTGTGGGGGAGCAGCAAAAAAATCTAATATTTATAAAATCCAAAAATTCCAATCTACTTCATTACGAATAATTACGTGTGCTCCTCTGTAAGTCACAAATCACACACTACACTCCGACTTAAATGTTCATACTGTTCAAGAGGTAGCCAAAAATTCATATAAACTCTTCCATGCCAGTCTTAAAAACCATCCTAACCCACTAATTCTCACTCTAAACTCTGAAACCATTCCCGGAAATTCACTTAGAAGGTTAAAGCGAAATATAAACCGAGACCTAAAATAACACTAACTCTCTGTAGCCAGTAAGTGCTGTCGCTGAGTGATTATTTCATCATGTCAGTCAAGCCAGTATAAACATAAATCCTCAAACATGCTTATTATAAAAAATTATTTATGTATTGTATGTATTAAAAATAAAAGTTAAAAAAAATGTTTGGGTTAGCGTGATATAAATATTATTATAAGAGAGGTTACCAAAGATAATGTATAATAATAAGTTTATAACAATTCATGTTTTCATAGAGTATTTTCGTTAATCCGATAATCCAATTAGAACTTTATTAAAATATATACATAAACTTCTCACTTTCGGCTACATCATATATCCAGGACAAAAAATCGAATATTAAGATATTATGAAACCAGTTAGTAGTCCAAATATAAATTAAATACTATAATTATAAATATAATTTGTGTATATAATAATAAACACCTAATTAATATAAAAGTATAAAAAACATTTAATAAAAAATATAACATGTAATATATTTTAACTTTATTATAAAATATATCATTAAACAACAAACAATTGTATAATGAGTCTTGTATTTATTTCCTAGTATAATTACAAAAAAAATTGCTGGGCCATAATTATTTTAACAATATAAAACAAGTGTAATTGTGTTGTTCTTATTAATTGTATTATACATGTCAATTAGTAAGTATATAATTTTTCTATTTCTTTGAATAGATTGAATACATCATTGGTCAACTTCAATATAAATTACCAACTTATTTATCATTTCATTCAAAATATTGTTTATTAAAATTTATAAAATAATCAACTACCATTAAATTCAAAATTATTATCTCCTTCTTATGAATTAATTAAATCCTTTCTATTTATACATAACACTATAAATATGTAAAATTTTTATTCACATTATATACATCCTAATTTTTAAGATTTTATAGTATTTTCAGTAACAATATTCAGTTATCGAAAATCAAAAATTTTAATATTCAAATTAATTTGAATTGTAATTAAATTCATATATGCTTATTAAAATGATAGATCGTATTTATGTATTCATAAATAATTTTTCGATGAAGTTTTAGTTTTAGTAGTATTTACAACAAAAGTAAAAATACGTCATTGCTTATGTAATTGAGCTACATTATTTTTATCTATTATTTGTCATAAAGTCATATGCATCGTTGTGTACTCAACAATATTCTTTTATTTATTAATAGTAAGTGATATTCTTATATATAATTAAATGTTAACAAATCACTTATATTATAAAGCATCATTTGTTCAATACAATATATATATATAATGATGTCTAAATGTGAAATATAAAATGACGAAAATGTTAATTAATTATATATTCCATTATTTAAATAAAAGTAATAATGGGAAGTAATACATGCTATCATTTATCACAAAATCATGAATAACTCTGTCATACGAATATATATCATTTATAATATGTAGATTACACACTATTATAATACAATGTCCTTGTTATTTCAGTATTAATTTAATTTTAAAGACATTATTTAAATATATATATACTACTAACCATGTACTGTATGTTCTAATAAAAATAAAATCCAATAAATATTGTATAATAACAAATTACGAGGCATGTCCAGAAAGTAAGTGTAATCAATTTTTGTAGGCTTCAAAAAAATTTAATAAAAAAAAGAATTATTAAAATTACTAAACTATAAAAAATAAAAAAAGTTAGGAGTAAAGCTATATGGTAGTGTAGCCAACATAGTAAAAAAATATTCCCTATGGCCGTAAAAGCCTCAGTACATTCACTTTCTGAACACGCCTCGTACATAACATTTCATCATTTCATAGAGTAATTGCGTTACTCTTATAATTATTAAGTTATTAGAACTTTATTCAAATATATAAATTATCTTCTCACTTTTAGCTGTATCGTATATCCATTAAAAAAAAAAATTGAAAATTAAGATATTATGAATACAATATGTCGTCCAATAATAAATGAAATACTATAGATATAAATTTTATTTATACTTTTGATATTAAATAATCAATTAATATAAAGTGTAAAAAAATATCTTATAGCCTATAAATGATATTTCCACAAGGCAAAATACTATTTAGCAGACCTAGACTAAGATGCAAAGACAGAATAAAAGATGTAGAGGAAGTGAAACTAGGAATGAAAAGGAAGTAGTTAGAAAAAAAAGAAGATGCAATTTATAATATATAACATTTAATATATCTTAACTTTATTATTAAATGTATAATATAAAAGCAAAGAGTAGTATACAAAATCTGGTATCCAGTAGTCTATTTTAATTTTAAAAAAATTGCTCCGATATTAATATATATAAACAAAGTACTGTATTTTTGTAATATTGTAAAACATGAAAATGAAAGCGCATATTTTATTTTTATTTCTAAATATAATGGAACATATCGTTGGTCAGCTGCATTCAAAATTACACACTCTGTCTATATTTCATTCAATATATATTCGATGATAGAAAAATGACGTCCCCATCGGTCAAGGCATCTAAGTAGTTGCATTGCAATAGCCCTACAGGGGTTTTAACAAACACCTAAAGCTTATCCTTTAAGTTGGAAGTGGATTGGTAGGCCAACCTCTTTCCATTATAAAAAATGTGTTCAGAATTTCAAAAAATTAACCTCGGGACAGAGTAGAGGGTTAAAGACTAGAAAACAGGAAATCGGTTCTACCTCATTACAACTTGGATCATTCGTATAGTATATCAAGCAAGGGCTGCCTTTTTTTTTTTTTTTTTTTTCATTATCGGCAATACACTCACTGGCCCGGAAAGCTTGAAGGCAGTACTTCGGACAAGCAAGGGCTGCCTAAGTTTAAGTGAAAGAATTTGATGAAAATAGAGTAGAGATATTGTCATTGAAATCTAATATGACGAGACTATCAAAAGATATAAAATTCCATATTTAAAATTAAAGTTATAATAGTTTACTAATTCATGTTGCCATTTGTCAAAAAATCATAAAAAACTCTGTATTACAAACATATTTTAATCGTTGAAGAAACATTGAAAGAAACATGAGAAACATTCTTTATATATTGTAATATCATTATTATTCCAGTATGCGTGTATTTAATAAAGCACTTTTTAAACATAATATTATTCTACTCACCTAACTCTTGATGATCTTACAAAAATAAATGCATAAAATAAATAAATAACTTATACAATAGAAATCATTGGTTCTATACAATAAGTAAAAAAAATTAAATAAATAACACAATAACTAAAATATCACCCTTATCCAACATTGTCTGATATATTCGTGATTGTTTTCTTTTTATTATATTCTTTATTTTTGGATTAGTAGGATAAAAAATTATAAGAAAAGTTATAACGCTTAATGTATAATTAGAAATAATGTAACAATTCATAATTTCATAGAGTATTTACGTTATTCCAATAATCATCAAGTTTTTAGAACTTCTTAAAAATATATAAATGAACTACTCGCCTAAGGCTACATCACATATCCATTAAAAAAAATCGAATATTAAGATATTATGAATCCAATTCGTAGTCCAAATACAAATTAAATACTAAAATTATGAATATAATTTGTGTATTTAACGGTAAACACCGAATTAATACAAAGATACTTAAAAATATTAAATATAATATATATAGTTCCACAAGGGAATAGACCACTTCGAAGGCCTAGACTAAGATGGAAAGATAGAATAAAAAAAGATGTAGATAAAGTGAGACCAAGAATGAAAAGGAAGGTGTTAGAAGAAGAAGATGAAATATATAATAAAATATAAATTCTGAAATATATATCTATTCTATAATAAAATATATAATTTGACAGGAATCAATAGTATACTGAGGTTACTATTTATTTACTAGTATAATTTTAAAAAATGTCTCTATTATTAAAGAATTAAAAAGTATTAGGTAATCGTTATATTGTAATTTATATTATTAAACATAAAAATGATTGCTTATATTTTATTTCTATTTCTTAATATAACGGAATATATCATTAGTCAAATTCGATAAAAGTGACACACACTCTCTTTATTTTAGTCAAAATATTTTTATATAAATTTCTCATATATATATATATATATATATATATATATATATATAAAATCAACTTAAATTAATATTATTCTTCCTTCCTAATCGCAAGGCATTCACTACTCATCTACTCAAAAATTAAAAAAGAAAAAGCCAGAAAAATTTCTGTTCCAATTCGAATCCATTTCATTCCATCCAACACCTTTGGTCCACCGCTTGGCTATATAAACATTGCGTTAACCTTTCCTAACATCCTGAGAATGATGATTGGTTCGACGATTTTTGTTCTAATATCGCTCCATTTTATGATCTTTCTGAATCCGAAGCTTGTCTTCATTTTTCTCCTCTTCTCTTCCCTTCACATGTCCTAACTAATAATTTTAGTATATTTGAATTAAATTTTGCTATCTACGCAAGAAATCTTATGACTCTGGTCTTGACAATATTTTTCCTCTTATGCTTAAATATATTGTATCAAATGTCTTAGATTGTCTTCTATCAATCTTATATAATATTTTGGTAAGTCAACAAGTTCCTTCCTCTTGGAACTCTTATAGGGTCATCTTCATTCTCAAATCAAATTCTAATACCTCCGTACGTCCTATTGCTCACTCTTCTTCTGTTTATATAGTTTTCGAACATATCCTTAAAACGAGACTGGATTGGTGACTTGAATCTAATTCAATTCTTTTCGCTTTTAACAAAGGCATGGGTACATTGGACGTCTTTTAACTTTTGTTGATAAAATTTACCATTCCTTTAATAAGAAATAATTGTTTGTTGCTAAATTCGTTGACATGCGAGGTGCCACTGATTCCGTTAATATATCTACTCCCATTTCCCACCTTTTTCACTTATTGTTCTTCCTAAATTTTGCAACATACTAATGTCTCTATTCAACAAAAGGAAGCTTGTTTTTTCCTCCACCTTTTGCTCATATATCACTTGTTTTACGTTCAATGGCCTGCTACAAACTGCAATAATCTAATACTCTTTAATGTCTACATGAGTATTATTGAAGAGCACCTATCAAGACCTGGTCATCAATGTTTTTTTACACTGATGATTTGGTCATTTAATCCTCAAATAAATCTCTCAATCTTGTTACTGAATATCTTAATTCTACCCTTAAAGATCTAAAATATTTTCTTATTAAGATATCATTGGAAGTTGCCCTGAGAAATGCAAATCTATGATTTTTATTAGACGTAAATATCAAAATCATTGTTATATATATCTTGATGACTAAATTATTCCCTTTGTTCCTTGTCTCATTATTTTGGTATTATCTTAGATACAAAACTTCATTGGCTTTCACATGTTTTATCTCTTACTTTATTTGTTTTCGTCGGTCTAATTTCCTTAGATCCCTAATTGGTACATATTGGGGCTATCATCCTTCTAGTTTGTTACTTATTTACCGTTTAATTATACGTTCTAAACTCGATTAATAATGTTTTTTTGGCTCTGCTTCCTCTTCCAATATTAAAAAAATTAACATAATGCAATCCTACTATATAAGAACAATAATGAGATATATTCAATATAATTCTTGTTCTGCTATTTATATTGAATTCATCTGTCCTCCTTTCAGTATCAGATGTCGGTAGCTTACTGCGAAATTTTTATTGAAATCCATGTCGCACTTAAATCATGCAATTTTAGATATTTAGATTCCTTGTTTGTCTTTTGGCGTTATGTTCCTAAATCAATGCCAGTACTTTCAATTACAGCAAACTCCTTTTCAGATTTAACTTCTAATGAACTTCAATGTATGTCTTTCTCCTTAATTATAAAATCTTTTCCAATTTCATCGATATTAATTTTACTAATTTCATTGTTGTTTACACGGATGGGTCAATTTCATCTCTTTCTTCTGGCTCTTTATTTTTTATTCCTGAACTACATGTTTCTTTTACTCACAATCTTCATCCCACTTCTTCTTCCTTTACTACTGAATATTTTGCCATCATTGAAGCCTTAACATTCATTTCAAATTTTGTTCCCAATAAATTCTTAATAGCCTCTGACTCCTTGTCTTGTCTTCAAACCTTAAAGTCTTATTCTTTTAATTCCCGTGTATCTCCTCTCATTTTCCATAAAATATCCATTGTCACGCATCTCCATCAATTCGATTATACAATCCAATGTTTATAGATCCCTGGTCACATGAATTTACATGGTAATGTGATTGCAGACTTCCAGACCAAATTCACATCCAACTTAATCCGTCCTTACAATTATAATCTTCCTTTTACTGACTTCATCCCTATCCTTAGGCGTCACACTTCTAAGCTCTGGCTCTCCCAATGGTCGAACCTACCAGCTAATTTTGCTGCTGGGTTCAAATCCATCGTTCCTTTGATTCCTAGTGCTTTGTGATTTCAAAATTTAAACCTTCCTAGATCCTCTATTATCCAATTCAACCAATTTCGTATGGACCATTATTTACTAGCGGCTCATGCCCATAAACTTGGCCTCACTATTTCCCCTTTTTTTTCCTCCCATCTAAATGAAGCCATTTGTGACCTCTCTTACGTCCTTTTCGTTTGCCTTACTTTATTCACAAAAAAGATGGTCCTTTTCAATTCACTTAAATCCCTAAATATTCCTCTTAATTTCTCATTAATTCTTAGTCCTTACTCTGAGACAGTGACTAGAATTATCCTGTCCATTTTATCCGAGTCGGGTTTCAATGTTTAAAACTTGTAATCCATTTTTTTCTTTCTTGTTTTTGTTTTTTGTTCGGTTTTTTGTTTTTATTGATCTGTTCTTTACTTTTATTGTAATCATCAACCTTATTTAGATGTTATCTAGAAGTTTTTAAAAAAAAAATAACTTTCATATATTATACGATTTATAACAATACTACAATTATAAGACATTGTGTTAACATTCTAATATATGTACAATTTATCTTAAATTATACTAGAAAATCCATACTTTAATAACTATACAATTGTTTGCTGTAATATTAAATATTTATTTATATAAAATATATACCTATATATTTGTTAGTGGTTGAAAATTAAGCGTACAATATAAATTCATAATTATAATATTTAATTTGATTCAAACACCTTATAGTAATAATAATATTTTAATTATATAATTTTTTTTGTGGTGATGTATTGCAGCTGAAAGTGAGTAGTTTATTTGTATATTTAAATGATAATTCTCTAAATATATTAATATTGAACTAACGAAAATAATGTATGAAATGATGAATTGTTAAATAATTTGCTTTTACAAAATATTCTTGTTATCCTATAACACTTTTATTATTATTTATTGAATTTTAATTTCTATCAGAACATAAGGAATATGGTGAGTAGTATATAAATATTTAAATAATTTTTTTATAATTAGATGAATACTTGAATACCAATGATTTTGTGTTTTATAAAAGTTCATAACTTAGGTAAAATTAATATTTTAAATATGTTTGAGTTATAGAGTTATATATGATATTATGATAAATGACGGCATGAAATAGTTAACCGTTATTTCTTTTATTTTTGTAATGGAATATTATATTTATTGATATTATCGTGTGCGTGTGTGTGTGTATGTGTGTGTATATATATTACTGAAAAAATTATGCTTTTCAGTAATAAATAATTTGTTAACATTTAATTAGTTCTGAGAATAATATTTACAAATAATACGTGTATAAAGATTGACAACAATATTTATAATTTTGAGACCAATAATTGAAAAACTAAGGAAGTTAAATAATAATAACGAAGAGGTATTTTTAATTTCGTAATTCTAACTATGAAAATAAAAAAAATATTGGCAAAATATTTTTGATAACAGAAACAAACTCTATCTTATAAATAAGAATATATACAACTATCACTCCAAATGGGTTTAATATTAATTTTTTTTCTTATAACTGAATATGTAAAATTGAATATATAATTACATTTTAAAAAGTATTATGCATATATAGTGAATATAAATTGGATATATTTAACAACGCAATGTATACATTTTTGACCAATTATAAAAAGTTAGTATTGAAGCCTTATAACGGATCAGGTTGATATAGTATTGTTGGCTCATACATGTAGGCGTGCAAAATTTTATAATTGCTAAATTACTATCTGCGTTTATTGAATTATTATTATATAAATGAAAAACCCGTCATATTCGAACCGTTTCCATAATTGTCGTCATATTCTTATCATCCATGCGCAAACTACCACTGTACACGAGTTGTAGCCTTCGTGAAACGTTTTGTGGTATGTGCAATTTTTTGTATCTAAAAATTCATTATTATTCCTGTACTTCATAGTTTTTTATTCTCACAGTAATTAGTGTACTTTTAGAACTCGAATAGTCATAAGTGAATGTTAATTTTAGTAAGTGTACCAGCTCGAATGGTTATGTATTTGTAAATGGCGAAAGACTAATTTATTCAATGCCGATAAACAATTTTTTTACGTATATCCTTTGTGTTATTTTAGACACGTGTTGTTGAGCCAAAGGGACTAGTTTCTTAATTAACTTTGAATTATTAATTACTCGTTATATTATCTTGTTCAATTATAACATTTAATACAAAATTTGAAGTGGAATTATTTCTTTATATATACACATATATGTGGTGTGTATACGTATATGTCAAAACGAGTGAATAAAGATACGGTTTTTTAATCAACAGTTCTCAAACTGAAGGTCAGGTAAAGTCTCCTATTGTTTGGAGAACCCCTGGTCACAACAGCTGGTAATAATTTAACTTAGTGATATGAATGAAAGAATAATTTTGACTTAAATATATATATATTTTTCAAAAGATCATACAAACAATATTTCGAATGAAATTGAGACGGAGTGTGTAATTTTTAACGCAATTGAACAACGATATATTTTATTATATTAAGAAAAAAAATAAAATATTGGCAATATTATTTGTGTAATATACAATTAAATACAATAATTTAATTGTACAACATTTTATTAATACATCAATTTCGGAGATGTTTTATTAAATTTTACTAAAAAATTATTACCAGACTAATTATAGGGTTGTTTCCTGTTAAATTAAATATGTTATAATAAAATTGAAATATATTTTATATATTATATTATATTATACGATTTTATATATATATTTATATTTGTTAGATAATTATTATCAAGCACATATATTAAATTCATTATTATATTATTTAATTTATATTTGGACACTATATTCTATAAATAATATTCTGATTTTCTAATTTTTTTTCATGGTTATGTGATACAGCTAAAAGTGAGTCGTTTATTATTATGTTTAAATAATATTTTTATAATTACAGGAATACTGAAATAATAATGATATTGCATTCTATAAAAATATATTTTCGACGTATAATATATATTAAAAACATGTTTTAATTAAATATTGTTTATAGTTTTGTGACAAATGGAATTTTATAATTTTTAATATTTTGGTCATTTTAAATTTCATATTTAACTGAAAAACATATAATTTAAATTATGTGTAATTTGTTAACATTTTTACTATATATAAGAATATTGTTTACTAATAATAAATATAAAAAGATTTTCGGTACACCGTGATATTTAATATTATTAAATACACAAAATAGATTCATAATTATAGCATTTAATTTGAATTCGGATACAATATTACATTAATAAATTTCTAAATTTGTTTTCGTGGTCATGTGATGCAGATGAAGGTGAGTAGTCTATTTGTATATTGACATGATGTTTCTATGACTAAATGAATATTTGATGAACGAAAATACTGTCGAAAATTATGAGTTGTTATAAAACTTTTGATAATAAAATATTCTTGGTATTTTTTCTTATATAAATTTTAATATATTAATAACTCAAAAATAAAGGTTATTTTAAAAAAAAAATAGGAAAGTTTGAGGTTGAGTTAGACAAGGGTGTTGTTTTATTTATTAAATAATTTTAAATCATTTTACATGTATTATTGAAGAAATCATATTTTAAAATATGAATTATATATTTATTAATTTTTTTTTAAGAAAAAAAAAAACTAGGTGAGTAGTTTATTTATGTCTAGATGATGTTTTTATAATTACTTGAATAATGGGATGATAATGATATTGTATTATATAATACAATTTATATAATAAATAAATAAATAAATAACAATAATACAGTTTGTTACTGACATTAGATAAATAATAAAGATATATTTGTAATACAGAATTATTTATGATTTTGTGACAAACTACAGAATAAATTAGTTAAACATTTGTTCGAGCCGTAAATAATGTAATGAGATGGCGTCGGGTCGGCTCGTACTCGAAAAGCTGGTCTGGTAGAAGGAAGCCATTGTGACGAAAGTCCAATGGTTTCCCCTCGGCGTTCTGTGGCTACGGTCGTCTCGAGTTGTCTCTTGTTCTTTTTTTGTTTTTGTCGCATGTGTGTATGGATAGCGTACGGACCTTTTGCTATTCAGACAGTGCGTTATAGTGAACTTTATTGTGTTTATT
>JAIPRN010004620.1:0-14032 GCA_025469175.1 Geopemphigus sp. TES_GeoC_2020
CTGGTCCCTAGGCTTCAAAAATGTATTGATCTTAATGGCGATTATGTAGAGAAATAATGACATGTTTTGACACTTATTTTGTAAATTTCATTTAAATATATCCATTTTTCAATTTTTAACATATGTTGTAACCTTACTTTCTGGACGTCCCTCGTATTATCATATAATCTTCAGTAAAAGTAAAATTCTAATTCCGCGTAAATCTTGTAGGATTATTTTTCTTTGAAGTTATTTGATTATTCCGTAATATTATAAAAAATGGCGTTCTTAATAGTTTTTTTCCATATAAGCAACATTAATTGAATTTAATAATACACGAAAAACCAACACAGAACTTTTTGAAACAAAATATACACTGATACTCCGTTATCACTACCCCCCCTCGTCACCAAATGTTTTCGATTCCATTGAATTGCGAAATAATTTAATAAAGCTCATTGGATTTCAAAATTTTTATTTCAAGTCATCAGCTAATAATTTTAAAATGAGTACTACTAACTCTGACTCATATATAGGTAAATAAATATTTAAAAAAGAAAAAGCAGAATATCATAACTATCAAGTTGAGAAAACAAAGCATTTTGAATTGTTATTCGAAACCTACATCCTTCTTTTTCAATCACCGAAGTCGACGCTAATATTGAAGTAATCAGCTACTATGTTCATCATATCACAAATTTCATAAACAAAACCACCAAACTTTTTCTACCAATATTTTTTGTTGACCTCGAACCCGACGGGATCAGCAATAAGTTATTTTAATAACCTTCATTGCTTCTTATTAAAATTAAGGTGGAAGAGTCCCATAAATGATGTGAAATTATTTTTTTAAATATTTTATTTTTAAATTTATAAAAGAAAAATTGTAATATGCTTGTCATAATGTAATAACATACGTGTTATTAACTAATATTTTTAAAAGGCACTTGTTATAACCGAAATTGTTTATCGCTATAGACTCGTCACGGCTTAAGGCGGCTACAGACAATATGATTTGGTCGGACCGATCTGGTCGATCGGACGATCAGATGAAACGGCCACCTGACAAGACCTGACAGGATTAAAGTCAGACGACACGCCTATACATGACCTGATATTGTAGCTGATCCGACCAATTTATCCTTTTGGCTCGACCAAATCATATAGTCTGTAGCCGCCTTAAGGTCGTAAAATATATTAATGAGGTTCTTATCGGTCGACCGCGATACGCCGACACACGCGAATCATTGTCAAAGTCGCGAAAAACCCACTCGTTATTATATATATATTGGAATTATTACTTAATAGTGTATATTTTTGTGGCTAAAGTTAATGTGTTTTTACGACTCGAATAGTCGTTTTTCGTTGGTTTTGTTTGGTAAGATTATATATTGTAAAATTATTTTTTTTGTACTGGATAACTCAAAGGGTTGCCAATATTAATATTTATTATAGGCTCTAATAGCCATTTTGAATTCTTACACGCGTATCATTATTTATTTAATTATTTTATATTATTATTGTTTTAAATATATTTTGTGAATATAACAAATGAGAATTATTTATTGTAATTATATTTTCTACACGCAAGCTTTTTGATATCCGGGTAAATAACCCATTATCGTTTACATCCGGACCGTACATATATATTAATAGAATAGCCTACTACAGTATTGTATTAAGAAAAAAGTAAGAAAATATTTTTGTATTGAAATTTGACAAAAAACAATTCACGAGCTGAATGTAACTTTATTATAAATTTTATGATAATTATTTTAAAAATTATATTCTTTTAGTTCACTGAAATACGTTATTATTACAATATGGGTTTTCATTATAATCTGTTAGTCATCTTCTTCTGAATATAAATCAATTAGGTCGATGTTTCGTTTCTCACTTTTGTCTACTTGGAATATAGTAGGAGTATGCAGTTGGTCGGCATTGGAAGTAAAATGTTCACTTTGACGAGCAGAAGGAAGCTGTGTAGATACAAACGAATTATGGTACTTATGGTTTGGATCAAATATAAATTTTCCATATTTATCAACAGGAATTGGAAGTGCAGGTGTTTGTTTTTCGTTACAGTAATCTGACGAGCATTTTGCATTGGTATAAACTAAAAAAAAAAATTATAATAATAAATACAATGATTATCGAATTCTCATGGGTTGATTAATAACTATTTCTATAAATATGAAATTAATAAAAGTAATTATTCAAATGAAAATATAAAATTACATATAATTATAAGCTACTTAAATTTAATCATATAGTAACCAAACTATCATTGTAATAAATATTTTGCATCAAATATATTCTGTATTAGTGAAATAAATATCTTCAAATCATCACTATATTGAATACATCAATATAACAAATCCTCTATTGTCACTCTACTATAATTCACAGAGTATAACCACAAATTGTATACATTTTCAAAGTTTGTTATATTACGAAATTGTTCGTTGCTTCATTGATTATAAAACACTATAAAATAAGTCAATTCTTTGATCCTTTCTTCAAATAACCAATAAGCACAACCAGTAAAAAAATTAAATATATATACTGATAACTATAGGGAAATTTATATCACAATTGGTGAAAATTTAAGAAGTCACTATAATTGTATAAGCTTCAGTTACTAAGTCAGTATTTCTAAAATTCCAATTAGCCAAATACATAATGGAATTTCTTTTTTCTGACAAACTGCCAAAATGTAAGTACCCTTTATATCAATATTATATTATAATATTTATGATCGAATACAAATTTATTTGTAATAATAGTTTTATATTAATCATATATCATAATACATACTCAACAATTGGCTGACGGTATCTTTAATATAATTAAAGTATCCATGACCCAAAGCTATTATAATATATATATATTTTCTTTCGTTAATTTAATAAATACAAATTTTATATATTATACATCACTAGTGAAGTTAAATATACGAAAAGTTCGTCGGACTTTATAGATTTTAATTTTTTTATAAAATCTATAAATAGTTTATTTAAAATAATTTATTTCTTAATTAAAACTAAATATATACTTTAATAAAATTAAAGACGTTTATGTCAACATGTGTATATATATATACACATGCATAATTTTTATCGTAGACTTTATATTGTTATTTAAGTAAAATTCAGATTTGGTGTACACTATAACACAATTAATCTATGTAGTATAAGACAATGTATGCCAATATGATGTACATGAAAAATCCCGTATGGCGTTAATATTGAATGTATCCCCGTAATCTAATAAACACCAATACCAACAGATAATGCGTATATAACATGCCAACACACGAACCTTTCCTTTACGTAACATATATAAATTTATATGTGTGTAATATGTCAATGGGAGTAGGTAAAACTACAATAATTGATGAGCTGTGTAGTGGTCTACTTTATTCACTTTGTTATTCTGTTAGTTTTGTTACAATATTATAATCATATATATATTTATATAAATATATATTATTAATTTTTATCTGACACTGTAATTTATTCATTGGTAAATAAGCGGATATATATTCTAAATCAGAATATATACGAGTTTATATTAGAACAAAACAAGACATTAAAATAATTATAACTTACGTTCAACTTCTCTCGTTAACGCTAATTTATATGGAAAGTAAACGAATTAATATATTTGCGTATATGAAATATATGAAATATACAGGTATTTGTAAATATACTATGTTAGTTTCAATGAAAAATGTGAGATTTTATTTAGAATAACCACTCGAATAAAATTAATTAACTGCAGTTTTTAAATCAATAACTTATGACACACATAATGTATTTCTAGTAAATTTGAAAAAAAATGGACTTCAAATTTAAAGGAAGATTATATTTTAATTGATGCAGTCTCCTATAAAAGGAAACTATAAAAAACATTTAAAAATAAATTTAACTTTTATAAAAAACAAAATTATTTTACCGTGCATATTTGAAATTCGTAAAGACTACACAGTTTTAATACCGCTATCCGTTTTTATGGCTTATAATAGTAAGTTTGTGTTTGTATTATACTGATTAAAGTCAGTAATATATACATACGCAAATACATATATATATATATAAGTGTTTTTTACAATATTCTCATAATTACTTAGCCTTATTGCACACGATAACACTTCACCATGTCCGACAATGCATTAAGCATAATTATCCAAATTGCTCAAATAAAATCTAAATCTCTGTCAAATGAAATATTTCTTAAATCAATCAAAATTAAACATTATAAAAACCATTACAATCCAACTACCAAACACATCCAGCACACAAATCAACACTTTAACTCAACCTATATCAAATTTCAATATTTCAATTGAATCTACACCAAGTACTTACATCAACGACATAATAAACCAAAGTCCAACAATTACAGTAAAAACCACAATAAACCCATCAATATACTAGAAAAACAGTCAAAACGAACCACATAAATAAATAAATGATTTACTAAACGATATAGAAATTAACACAAATTACATCACTAATATTCCGAAAAACGGAATTTATGATTAAGAACCTATCCCATATTATTAGCTTTATAAGATAATCATATATTAAATATAAAAATGTCCCAAGATTGCCCAATTTTACGCTAATCATTATCGATAATATTGAGTATCATATATTTCAACATACGATATATTAACCTTTTATTTATGTAGACGTACCGAATATATCGTCACATATTGTAAAAACACATCAACATAAAATACAATTATATTACAAAACCAAAAATAGAATAGAACTTCACTACTAAAAACACATACTGAAAATAAATAAACAAATAATACATGAAATGTCGAGACTTTCTCTTCAGTTCAAGACCACAAACGCCTTAACAAAGAAAATCACCTCAACATATTGACATCACATAATATACATACACTGGAAAACTCACCAATATTCTCTACTATAAACAATGAGTTTAAAAATACCTATACCTCTATACATATTGAAACATAAAATACCTATTTCTGACTCTTTTTCTTCAAAATCCTCAAAACACTCTCTTCTGATATCACTATTAAAAAAAGAAACATCAAAATACTATCCCAATCAAACTCTTTGTGTCGATATGCTTCAATACAAAATTATTAATGTACCACAAACACAAAATATATCCCAAAATTATTATCCCACAACTTAACAAATTTATATAAAAAAAAATGTTCTACTTTACTAAAATTCATACTGATATATCAAAATCCTCATAAGGAGTAGGCTTTGCATTTATTTAAAATAATACCACTATACAACACAAGCGCCCATAAGAAACTTGTATTTTTTCAGCAGAAAACTTAGTCATCTATGAAGCGATCATATTAGCCGACAATATCACCTCAAATCGTATATTAATTCTAAGTGACTCACTTATTCCTCTTTTAGTTCTTCAAAATCTTAGGGCCAACAAATGAAGCAATCCAAAATATGCAAACTAAATTAATTTTAGTGAAAAATAAAATTATTTGATTTATGTGAGTGCCATCATATGCAGGCTTAACCAACAATAAGAAGGCTCATGAATCAGCTGACCACGCGATAGAAAATATCTCACACACATCAGTCTGTGATATCCCGACTAACGAAATCAAAACTTCCATAAAAAAATATACGCGACATAACAATAATATTGGAATTCAAATTAAAATTTAAAATAATTAAGAACAATACTACATAAGATAGAATACTCCTTCACATCACTAGATGACAAGAAGTCGTTGTGGCGAAAGCCAGGATCGGGCATTTCTTTTTAACTCATTTATAGCGAATATCCTTCGCCCGTATGTTATAGGTGCCGTGTTGACTTCACTATACAATATATAGTCCAGGATTGCACAAATTACGGAAATTAAAAAACTGCCTGTCTTTACCAAATGAATTCGAGGAGGTTTTTGACGAATACAATGACACGAATATAATTGAGTACCTAATTTAAGTCAAGACCATAAATTATTTATGATATTGTGATACTATTGTATAAACACTAATTATAATGTACGTAAAGGCTAGCAGTCTTAGATATTAAAAGCTAAATAAATATAAAAAAAAATTTTTTCAGAAAAAAATCTCTATTAAGTTATATTGTCCAATTACATTTCGATATTGCTAGACACTGAAAGATAAGGTATAATTTGTTATATGTTCACTTATCTCATTATGTTTGAACTGCTTAGAGAATTGTTTATATATTTATAACTAATATCTTATTGTAAAATTACTATTTACTCACTATAATGATAAAAAGACTTATTTAAAGCATCTAAAGCTGTAGCTTTAAAAAAAGAAAACCTTATTGTTGTATGCAATTAATTTTTTTGATCTATTATAATTAAATAAATAACGTATGTATATAACGAATCAAAATATATTTTCCTATATTTTTCGAAATACTGAGTAATGTTAAAATAAACTATAAATTAAAAACAAAAATTTTAATTAATTCTTAAGCATAACTCGTGTATAACAAAATAAATTACTTACAGTCATAACCGACATTTGCCATTTTAACTAAATAAAATTGTTTGATTTTTTAAATAAATAATAAATAAAATATTTTATATTCATAATTACAAAATTTAAATATAAATATATTATGAAGCAGATTATATATATATATACGTATATAATTATATACGTATTCGTTTATTTTTATGTATAACTAATAACAAAAATTGTCCGAGTAAAGTTTTCTAAAAATGTATAATATCATTATTATCAATTATATTACAATTAAATATATTATCGTACTTTTACAAATCTCTCGTACATATTTCTTCTCATAAAATGCCATATAATCTAAAATCATTTATTAAAAGTATTAATATTATGAATCGAGTAGTAATAATTATGAAAAATTTTCAAATTTTACATTAACACTATATGGTTAATATATAGCATTAACATTAAAACAATCTCTAGACACGTAAAAAATATATTACTACTCTTGAATTTCTCGGATACATATTTATTAGTTTAAATAAAATTAGATATCAATAAAATAATTGGTGAAACAATATATCTTTAATGATGCGAAAAGAATATTCAAAATAAATTTTCATAGTCAAATTTTGTATACATATATGTGTATTATATGTGTACCTATAAACGAATTATAAATTGTTATGAATACAAATAAATAGTTTCTACTTGTGTTATTAACGATTATATTCTTAGAAATGCTAATGTTCTTTGTACAAGATTGATATTGATTGTACGGCTTATGTATTGTTAATATTATATCTATATCCATAATATGTATTAATTGCAATTTTGTTTTTAGTATATTATAGTATATTACGTAAATATTTATATATTATTTACAGCACTATCGTAGTTATCGAAACAGGTTTATTAAAAATTGATACAAACATTCTATATTCAACCGACACCAGGTCACTGGTTCTAAAAGTATATCACTGTTGATGGAAACTAGAAATAAGATCATTTTACTTATATTCAATAAATTCTATAATTTGAATTTTTATATTCATAAGGAAATAATGAATAATTTTTAAATATTGTGTCATATATGTTAATATTATCCTGTTTTCTATTACGTAATATTATGTGCTATAATTTATTTAAGATAAAGACGCGTACTCATAAGAGCTGAGCTGTAAAGATGATTTTGATAGTTATGTAAAATCTCTAAAAAATACATATTTATATTTTCAGACCGTTTCGTTTAAACTAAAAAATATGATAAACTGTTATAAATATTCAACATATTTAGTAATAAAATATCTACAAAACATTTTGTATTACTAATTATTCGAATTAGAAATATTTTTCACAATGATTAAAACATCAACCAAATATATAATATACCTTTTGGTCTACCATCATATTTATCGCCTTTAATAACTAATAAAATATATTAATATTAAAATTTAATGATACACGTTCTAGTTATAAAATATTAAACATATGCATCAATCAAATAAAATTTCAACTTTTTAATAATATTGGTAAACAAATAAAATTTAACTTCATTTAGTAAATAATTTCAACATTAACTTTTTTCGTTGTTCTAAAATTTAATGCGAGATTAAATAACATAACAGAGGTCGCTTATATATGAAAAGTATAATAGATTAGAAGACTCGTTTTAATTTTTTATGTAATTTTTTTTTAATTTAATTTTTATATTTAGCCCAAAACATCAAATTATAATGGTACAATGTACTAATAATTTAATATTACATTGATACAAATATAAATAATATAGATAATAGAAAAGAAATAATAATGGAGAACTTGGTTAACTAAAAGAGAAAGTAGGGTCAGTGTTGGCAATACTCATGAAACGGTTTAAAAAAAGTTAAAGTAATAATTGGAGGAGGAATATGTGATATAAAATTATTTAGGGAAGCGGGTAGCATGTGAAGGAATATGGAATAATACAAGGGAAAGAATAACAGGGCCGTCAGTTTTGCCACTAACTATTTTAACTAAAAAATTATCAAAAAATCGATTAAAACCATAGAATTTCAATAATTTCTTTTTATAAAAATATTTATAATTTGATAAAATTTTACAAGAATTGTCAAGAAACCGTAAAAACTAGTTTATATGTGTAAATATAAATTGTTTCCAAAGAATTAATCTAGATAACCACAAGAATTATAAAATATGAAAATTATAGACAGTTGAATCAATAACCAGCATTTCGCCACACACTGAGTAAAATATTTTTATGAAAATCACAATTATTTTTCTTTGAACAAGTGTTTTAAGAAACCCAGTACAAATAAAAATTTCTTGTGAAGAAAGGAACATTACAAATGATACTATGTTTCGTATTACTGAAATATCTAAAATTTAATATTTTTTTCTTACGATAAACTAATTAGTATTTAACAATAATATAAATTCATAGGTGAGGTGTATGTTCTTTCCTTTCACTAAAAGTTCAAAAACACTTTATTCTTGTTATTAACGATTTTGAAATTTAATTACATGTATTATACATATAGAGTCGAAATTTATTTAGTAATACGGTATTAACTGTGTTCTATGAGAATATAACATAATGTTCATTATCTAGTTACTTAAATTGGTTCTAAGTTTGACCATTCCAATAAAAATCTCATATGATCCACACAGTATCTCGTTTAAAATAAAATATATCATTAATCGCATAATGTATGTCCAAGACGATAATTCTTAACTTTGGCTAGATCTCCTTTTTTATAAATTGGCCAAATAATTTTTATATTTAATCGCTTGGTACTTATTCACTTGTGCATAAGTTTTATTAGTTCGTGTATTTGTGTAATTAGTTAAGTATTCACGATTTTCATCATTTCTGAATTTATATCGTCCGCCTCGAGGACAATATTATTTTAGTACAATAGTTTATCAAATATGTAGTGTAGTAAGTTAATTTTTCATGTAGTATACTGTTCTCATTAACTGTATTTAAATTTTAATTAAAATATATTTTGACATGTAGTAGTATGCTGCCAGTGTTAATTAGTAGATTACCAATCATTATGTGAACTCTTGATTTAAATACCCCTTATACACACATACATTGTTTAAAAAAAAGTCTATTTCTTCTATTAACTTCTATTCGTTTTATCTATAAATTTTAAAGACTTATTTGCGAGTGATCGTGCTTTGTTATAGGTTTCGATATTTTCTTCTATAGGATTTTGGAACATATCCATTCAACGAATATTGCATTTTATAATTCAATTTTTTATTACTTTGTAAATTTGATATTAAATATAATTATAGTATACGTTTGTAAGTATAATAAAAGGTTCACATTATAATATTATTTATGTATTTAAAAAGTACATTTCCACAAGAAAAAATCATTTTTGAAGGTTAATTAGAAATAACCTCCCATCCAATACCAGATCGTATGTATACTTCTGGTATTGGGAACATTGATGTTTCAAACAAAATCGTTAACAATAATATTTTTAAAAAAATCTTTATAATTAACAATATTTGGTTTTTTTGAAATAACTTAGTCGTTTCGGATTATTTTAAAAATTATATTTTTATATGAATTTTCATTATTTTATGTGCATTATAAATAACATTAATTAAATTCTGTAATACATAAATATTCAAAACTTAATTTGAATTTCCTGAACCAATATTCTTTAATTAATTACAATTATGCAATACATCGAGATCATAATAGAACAGTATAAACATTCAGTTATTACTCAAATCAATATATTTTGACTTTAAAAACAATTTGTTTTAAAATTACTTACACTTATTGATAAATATATGTTTAAAAGATTCAGTGTTAGTTTCACTTTCTACAAGATAAAAAACTTATACATTTTCTAGTTTTTTTTTTATTTTATATATATATATATTTTTTTTTTTTTACTTTGCTGGTAAATACAATAACCCTGATAGTTTTGCAAATTTATTGGGTATTTTATATAAATTTAGATAAACAATGTACATATTCAAGATTTCAATCCATAGTTCAAATAGTAATAAGTTGTTATGATTCATTACATATGTTCACCATTGTAATTTAGACTTTAAAAAATTGGAAATTTCACACAAAAATTAACAATACTATAATTTAAAAAGCTTTTAATCAAAATTTTTTTACTAATTTATATAATTTAATTCAAATTATAGTAATTAATTATAAAATTATTGAAAAATTAATTAATTATAATATACTATAATTTTTCGAACAAATCTCGTATACATATTATTTTCATAGTAATTTATTCATTACTCATTATCGTTAAAAATAACGTATAAATAAATAACGTATTTATTTGATAATACTGTACATAAATATGAATTACATAAATATTAAAAAACAAAAATTATAAAATCAATGCTGAACTTGTCGAGACCAAACATTCATTATTTATTACTTACATAATACGTCAAGATGAAGATAAATTAGTATATTCATTAATAATTATTAGCAATTTAAATTACTCACTCAGTGTATTAAACGCATGAATAAAAGCTTCAATTTTAGTTTGACTTTCTATAAAATAAAAATATAATTAATCATCATAATTTCCCTCATCCTTATTCCATCTATTTGGGGTCGGCCACCTTCATCTTTAACCTCCATTTAGCCCGATCTCCCACATTCTCCACACAGACACACACACCAGCAATCCCCATATCCACCTCAATCGTATTCAACCACTTCTTCTTTGGTCTTCCCCTTCCTTTTCTTCCTTCCACACTCAATTCCATAACTGTTCTTACTGCTTCTGAATCTTCTCTCCTCATAACATGACCAAACCATCTAAGTCTATTCTCCCTCATTTTATCCATAATTGACGCTACTCCTATGCTTCCTCTTATATATTTATTTCTTATCCTATCTTCTCTTGTCACCCCACTCATCCATCTAAGCATTCTCATATCTGTTACACTCATTCTCTACTCAATTTCCTTGTCCACTACTCATCACTCTGAACTATACAACAATATTAATCAAACTACACTCTTATAGACCTTAAATTTCAGTCTCATTGGAATTCCCTTATCGCACAGGACACCAGACACTTCTCTCCATTTGATCCACCCACACCTAATCCTATGCTTAAATCCTCATCAAACCCCCCATTCTTTTGTATGAAGGACCCTAATTACTTAAAACATTCAACCTCTTTTATCTCATCCCCATCTATTGTCATTCCATTTCTCGTTTTATATACTTGTTCCTTTTCCTCAAACTTATACTCTATATACTCTATCTTACTTCTATTAATCCTTAATCCCTTCTCTTCCAGAGCTAATCTTTACACGTCGAGTCTTTGATTAACTTCCTCTCTATTTTCCCCTACCAACACAATTTCATCCGCATACAACATACACCATGGTACCTCCCATTGTATCTCCTTTGTAATCGCATCCATTACTACCGAGAAAAGCCGATCGACTTAAAGCCGATCCCTGGTGCACACCTACTCTTACCTTAAAACCTTCCCTTTCACCACATACACTTTTAATACTTGTACATGCTCCTTCATATAAATCCTCTACCACATTAATATATGTTTTTGATATTCCTTTCCTCCTTAACGCTCACTTTAAAATTGGACATTTTTTTAGTTTGGTTTTCTAATGTATGATAATGAATCTATTCAAAAATATATTAAAAGACACAAAAAGGATGATATATTTTATTTTTTTCCTATTATTCAAAATGTGTTTCTAGACATCTTGGAAAATAGAATCAAAGAAGAAATTCTAATCAATAATTTAAGAAACAAAATATTATCCTCTACTATTTGATTGCACCCCAAACATTACACATGAAAACAAATTACTTAATTTTTATAAAATAAAAAATAATGATAATTAATCTGAAATTAATGAATATTTTACCTCGATACATGGCAGTAATTCACAATTTTAGTAAAGATAAAATATTTATAATTATGATTACAAAGGTAATTGATAAAAATTAAACAAAATTACACCAAGAATTTAAATTGATGAAAAATGTCGTTAATATTTCGTTTTTAAATCCAACAAAAATTAATTCTTATCTTATTAATGGCTTAAAGAAATTTGGGATCTTTTTGTGTAATAAATACGAAATAACCTCCATAAATTTGAATTAATTCCAAAATTAGAGTTCCAAAAAACTTGTTTATAAATTTTGACGTTCCGATAATATTGAGTTCCTTATTTAATATATATATATATTAGACGAGTATGATACTTCGTCTATACGGGTGCGTGCTGCCAATGGACATAATAACGTATAAGCAAAGCCATTTCTTCTTCACTATCGATCAAATTCTTAGAGCAAATAAATAATAATTTGGCAGAAAAATTGATATGTAAATCGAAATTGAATACTGTCCAAATGATAATAATTACCCTATCGGCCGAATTTCGACAAAGGGCTAGTTTTTTTCATTATATTTACTATGTCAAATGCATGCAATATTACTTTCTTTTAGGCATCAAATAAATTGTTTACATATTAAAGACAAAATAACGGTATTACTTACCATTAAAATGCCCAAGTGTCATAAGTTGTTCTAGATGATTATTATATTTAACATTCAAAAGTGTTGGCAATATTAATGCACATAAAACTTTACATCATTTAGGACAAAATTATTTTATTTTTTCGTTAGATAGGTATAATATTGATGCTGCCCTTTATGTAATCTTATGTATACTACACGTTTTATTATATGTGAAAACTTTCGTAAATATAATTATAAAGACGACAGTTTTATTCAAATATTACGAATAATGACGATAAAATATTTTTTTAATGACATTTTAACTGGTATAACCGAATTTAGATTCTGTATAAAATGTAAATAGTCTATATATTTTACAAATATATTTTTTTTAAATTTATTATTTTTAAAATTATTGTTTATTGATCCTGACATATATAACGTTTCTGGAACAAAATGTATCTAACCCGAATTTTATTTTAAACGTTTTTCGATTTCCAAAGTAATTTTATAATCACATTTTATGGAATATAATATAAGAAGGAAAATATAATTTATCTGATTAAGGTAAATATTATATTATTAATATATATTAATATAAGTACATCTTTTCTGTCTGAAAATTTAGAAACTAAGCAATACTGTATAAAATAACGCTAAAAATGTGTAAAACGTAAGGCCAAATCTTAAGTAATATATACTATGTAATCAATAAACTTACCTAAACAATCTTAAAAGAAAAAATAATATTATATAATATATTAACAATTAATATTAATATTAGTTTCATTTGAATTTATATTTATCGTCTTAACTCGAGGAAAAAATGAGTTAAATATGCTTTTTTAAGTGACACAGTGGCCGATACTCCCTATAAGGATATTATAAATTTTATTTATAAGTTTGTAGTAACAGATAATACATAATTATCAAAGAATATTTATAAAGATTTATTTTTTAATCAATAATGAAAAAAATATTTTAATTATCAAAAATAATATTGATTAATGATTATTCAAAAATATTTTGTTTTAGAGAACACGTTGTATTAAATATATATATATATATATATATATA
>JAIPRN010004621.1:0-14028 GCA_025469175.1 Geopemphigus sp. TES_GeoC_2020
GTAGAATTATTTTTGGTATTCATTGCTTTCGAACGTGTTTTCTGTGGAATTCTTTTAACATAGTCGATATTCTTTTATGTGTATCTACCTTCTTCATAACGGTGTCACACATGTGATTTCTCCGGTTTCTTGGTATTTGTCGTTCTTTTTAAACTAATATGTTTATGAGAGTGTCCGATTTTTCCTTTTTGATTGTGCTGCGGGCGATCCTTCGATTTACCGTTAGGTGGTCACCTACCCTCGGTGTCGTCATTTATTTCCAGTACTTATTATTTTCGAATGTGTTTTTATGTGGAATTCTTTCAGCATAGTCGGTATTCTTTGAAGATCGAAGAGCAGTTCGTTTTATTAATAATTTCTACAGTGTTTGTATACAGTATATATTTTTTTTTTATATAAACTAAGCTTAATATGATATGTACGCATATCATTACATCCACCTCAGTCTTTTTGTCGGTTGTGTCTTCACAACCACAACCGTAGCGATTTTTTAAGATTTTTTTTTTTTGTTTTGTTTTTTTTTCAGGGGGAGATGTATTTTATATTTATAGTATTGGTTACAATCTAAAGATTATTAAACATAACTTTGATAGGATATTAAAACAAAATTATTGTTGTTTTACAGGATACTTTTTGTATGTCTATATAAGCTCTTGACATAGAATTTCTTTTATAGAACAAGTCAATGCTTATATTTACAATTGTATTGCTATAAAAACAAAAGCTTATTATTTATTCTAATAACTAAGATCTAAATTAGGTATACATGTTAAAATATTAATTGTAAGCAAACATTTTTTTTTAATTTTAGTTATATTTTTAGTAATATAATGGTCATGTGTATTCTTAATATTTTCAGAATTTTCTTTGTCAATTATATAGTTTGTAGTTTTTGTGTCGGTAGTATTTAATTCGATATTAATTGTGTTATTCAGTGTTATTATTTTATTTTTAAAGTTAATAATCGCGTAGTTTTTCCTAAGAAAATCATTGCCTAGTATGATGTTGCTGGATAAATCTTGAATAATGTGAGCTTTTAAGTGGAATTTATTGTTATATATTTTTATCGTTATATATGTGTACCCTATGTAGTCTAATGGTTTATTATCTGGGCCGGATAGTGACATTGTGGATGGATGTATTATACAATTAGTGTCCAATAACTGTTTTTTTATGCAACATATGTTGGCACCTGTGTCTATTGTTATTGGTGATTATTGCGTTATTATATTCAATATTAATGTATAGAGCGTTGGAATTATTGTGTATTTTGTTTATAATTTGTGAGGTTTGTGCTGTAATAAAAGGTGAACTATTATCAGCTATGTTTAACCTAGAATCTAGTTTTTTTGATGTTTAATAAATTGTTCACAGTTAATTGCTGAATGTCCTGCTTCGTTACAAATTTGGCAACTGACAGAATTTCTGTTCTTAAAGAAACATACCTACACCCCGATGGCCCCCAAGCTAACGCTTTTGGACACTTTGACGCTACTCAGGGTGACTCCTTCCCCGGCCAGACGGTCAATAGTGACCGCTGCCGTACGGGCACCCTTTCGCTCAGAAGGGCAGCCTTTTCGGCGACCGCGCTCTTCTGGCTTTTGGGGCCCGTCCGCGCCTTTTCAGGCGACTTTTGCGCTTCTGCGCTCTGCCTTGCGGCAGCGCGCTTGCGCCTTGACTCACCACCTCCGACCAGAGGGGTTTGTCGACCGATGAAGTGGCCTCCTGTGGCACGCTGGCCCTCTTTGGCTGCGTCTTCGCCTTCTTCATCGTCTGCTTCTGCGGCGGCTTTGCTGCTAGCGGCGACTTCACTGATGGCAGCGCCTTCCCAGTGGATGTCGGCTTTCCCGCCTTCGATGATGACGACGACGATGACGGCGCTGGAGCCCTCTTTGGCTGCGCCTTCTGTAGCTGCTCCATGCGCGACTTCGTAGACTGCTCCGGCAGCTTTCCCTCCTTTTTGGCCGGTTGGAAAGTCTCGGTCACCTGTTTCCGCTGCTGCTTTGGCTGGTACTTAGACTTCGGCTGACCGCTGCCGTACGGGCACCATTTTGCTCAGAAGGAAAGCATTTTCGGCGACCGCGCTCTTCTGGCTTTTGGGGCCCGTCCGCGCCTTTTCAGGCGGCTTTTGCACTTCTGCCTGGCGGCAGAAGATATTATAATTCTAAGAACTAATACCATAATTATATTTAAATATCGGGTTAGGAGTTTTGCTTGGTATTTTTTTTTTTGGTAGATCGTGTTTTGTGGAAATTATATTTAGATTCGAATTACATACTGATGAAATATGAATAATATTTTTCAATCTTACTGGCATAATAATAAAAAAAATATGAACTGGTTATTTAAATATTTAATATACATACAATAAAATACTTATAAAGTTTGTACTCAGTATTGAAATTTAAATGAAAACAGTTTTTTCATTGCCTGTAAACACGAGAAAGTCGATTTATTAAAACAACTGTCATACCACTTTAAAACGTCTTATCAACTATCTGATAAAACAGCTGTGCTCAGGAGAACTTTCTTTACACAGTGCTACCAACCGCATTTTTCTCTGACGGCCTGTTGGCCCGTTATTCAAAAAGTCACGGAACTTTTTGATTAGACCTCATATAATATAGGCATAAAAAAAACTATTTTAAATATTTAAAAAAATACGCAACGTTAATTTATAATTATAAAAAACGTATATTTCGATGTAAAATCGAAAGTATTTAAAATTGTTGAATGGAAGTTTGATTGTTATGTATAGTATAAACGAATTATTATTCTAAGCTCTATTGATAAAATGCTTCATCATTAGATAGTAATAAATTACCAAGACTTTTTGTACAAAAGTACAATTTGGATATTTACAACTTATTGAATTGCTCTATATGTTTCTACTACATTTTGGTCGTAATAAATAAATTTTAATTGAACCTTGTACATAAATTATTAATATACAGGTACGTACTGTAATGTTTTAATACTATAATTATGTAGCTAGATTAAAAAAAAAACGCGTTATTACTAAATATTAGTTAATTGAAATACTTTACAACAAAAAATATTATAGGAGTAAACAATAAATAGTTGTAATACTTACTGGAATAACGTTTGAAAAATGGCATATACAAAACATATATGGACGGTCGTTTGAATATACTACCAGAATAGCTTTTCCTATGGAATTGAATGCAAGACGTGTCTGATAAAGTACAGATATATTTTACGCCGAAATACTGACAAAACGATAACAAATCCAAAACAAAATATTAAAAATTAGTATACGCTACGCTTATTGCACAGCGGTTAATAGAACTGCGTATTGGACACTTATCTTAGTTCGTGATTACAGTAATGATAACTGATAACGAATTTTACTATACAAATGTGACAGAAGATCGCCACGCTTCTAATGGCGGGCATACGCTTCATTCTCGCTACGTTTAAATTTTTCGAACGCGTTAAACGGATAATAAATAATGGTATACCTACGACCTGTACGTAAAATCTAAGTATCAACGTCGACTCAAATTTAGAAGTCTCGCAGGCATGGGCATGTATTCATAAACACTTTCAAATCAATTTTTCTATCGTAGAAATTGTTTGCGATCATATAAAACGGCTTAATACCGTAACGTACATTCGATCGTTCGACTGAAAATTAACGATTATTATTAAAATGTGATCGACCGAATATATCAGTCTATAAAACAAAAAAATACGTGTTCGAGTAGACTACATACCAAAAAAACAAAAACCAATTACGAATGAATTCGTAGGTTGTCCGTCAATGACTAATGGCATGACGTTTCGCGTTTTTTTTATTATCGATAAATGTAACGATTATCTTGTACAAGGCCCGTGGAGAGAACCACAGACCGGCAGCTTACACTACCGTCCAAAAAAAAAAAAACCAACCAAACAATGTCATCTTCTACGCATACTTGAAATACGCAACCATGTGATGACACGTTCCAAATATTACCGATATTTGTACGCACACAGCGATTATTCGAAGCTTGCAACATAGCGCACCGCTGAAGGTAAGATCTGGAGCAATAAAAAAGGACGAAACGACGTACAGACATCGGCCTATTAAATATACTTAAATCGTACGAAGCAAAATAAACACCGGCCGAGCTGAAAAACGTAAAAAAAAACAGTCGCTGAAAGATGAAACGATTAAACTCGGCCCTGAATGATCGTCGACAGTGGCGTACTAACTGGAGGGTTTTGTGGATAACCCCCTCCCCCCGCGAAAATGTTTAGGAAAAATTAATTTCTTACGAGACGTATATTATTAGTCAATAATAACGAAACAATAAAATATTTTTAAACTTTAATACGCGTTGTTATCGTATAACGTAAAAATTAATTATTTATTAAAGTTTATAACGTGTCTTGTTTCGTTAGGGTCATCCGATTTAATTATTTAAAAATTAACTCCCTTCCTCTCCGAAATACGGGTCTAAGTACGCCACTGATGGTCGATAACGGAAACGGAAACAATCACAAAGGCTGTCCCAAATTCAGCACAACACTTCCGCTGACCATTGTGTATATATATATTGAACAATAACGATATAAAAATAAATAAATACGTAATCGAATAAACTCCGTGGGATTTAGACGCACAGTGTTTACAGGACCGTCTAGTTTAACTTTTTCGCCTTCTCACGTAGGGTTTACCGCGCCACAATTTTGACGATTCGCAATTAGTCGCGTTTGTACGTGTATGTAATTATATTTTGAAGAGACCGTATTCGAAAAATGATCACCGCGATGTACGAAATATTTTATAACGATATGAGTATATTCCTAAACGGTATATCCGTATACCGATACTCGATTAGAAATATACGATAATTGTTATAGTAACGACATTAAACAATTACATTTCGACGGAACTACTTCACGTAGTATTAATTAATGACTCACGGTGACACTCATGTGGTTGTTATTTTATATCGAATATATTACATACGTTCGTTTTGCACAAACGTTATTATATTATTTTTAATCGCCGGTACACGCGTAGTGTATAAATTGTTCACCGAGTCTTTTATATAATTAGTTTAACGAGGAAGCCTATCCAATACGTAGTATTGGCATTACTAATGCGTTCCGTAATAACGGATACTATTATGAGTCTATAAGGAGATTACGGAATATTAAAAAGTTCGCGTTCGGCATACTTTTAATAATTATTTTCGTATCGATATATACGCCGAATAGATAGGCTATTCATTACGGATACCGTACATATTGAGTATGACGAGTGTAACTGTACGGGATATTAATTTTTCTAATATAAATTTAAACGGTCCAACAAACGTCGGGAACTTATTTCGAAAATTATTAAATGTCGACTAGTCACTTACGTAAATAGTTGAGAGGTAAACAATTTCATTTTTATTATTCAAATATGCGCTTTATACGCCAGTATGTGTGTGTGTGTATAACGCATTTATTAATCGTATAAAAACTTTGGCGACTTTCGTAGGCCCAGCAAAAACGTTTAATACGCTTAATCTTCACGAACTTATTACATCTTTCCTAGTATCGGAATTAAAACGTTCAATTTTTTAGATGGGTTAATAGTTATTCACAACGTTTATCGTTTTCATATTGACAATTACGCGTATGGATATTAATATAGATACGTTACGGTATTTTGATTTAACGATAGCGAAATATTAAACGAAAAAACCAAAACCTGTTAATAGACTAGTATTTTGTCGAACATTTTAAAAATAATTACCGAACTCGGTTTAATAAAAAGTTCGTCGTTTTTCCAAATTTGAAAACGCGTTAGGAACAGTGGCACCGAACCCCATAATCGTAAACGCGGACGGCGCCAATTCATTAGTTATTATACCATAAATATGTTTAGTAAAACCAAAAAAAAAAATATTAATCGAGTTTTCTTGATCCGTGTACGACGATTTTGTTTTTACGTTTAACTGATTGATTACGGTACGCGGCGTCCATCAACGTTTTTCTACGATTAGTAATTATTATCGTCTCGGATTTATACGGCCGATAATAATTCAAACACTGTAGACGTCTATAATATTCTACATGTAGTTACACAGATACATATAGTAAACTGGTGTAAGAGGCCGATGGAAATAAGTAAAATACGCACCGCGGAGAAAAAAACAATCGGAACGCCGAAATATTGGAATTGGACGTAGACTGGCGGGAATGAAACGCGCCCGCGAAACAACGACCACGGTGGTTTACGGTGAAAATCGAGCAAACAATGTGTGGCGTGCGGGTCGAATGGGGGGGGGGAATAATAGACGATTACGTACTGCGTAGGTATGCCATACATGGTAAGACCGCAGTGTGGCGCGCGCAGCCCATATTTGGAATTGTTTGCCTGTGCCGAACAGCGGCGGTCGGTCCGTAGACCAGTCCGTTCTTCCACGCGCACCATATCTGAACGACGACGACGACGTCCAGCGAAACTCCGTAAACGGATCGATTTACGTCATCGCGGTCGGGGCGTTCACCGGATGTACCTTTTTTTATTTAGAGCACTCGAACGAAAAATTCCATTCGTCATCACACCAATCCATCGGCCTTTACACGATAATAGGCGTAAAATTCGTTCAAAAAAACAACAGCAGGAGGGGGAGGGGAGCCACGAAAAAGAATTTTGACTATGTTCCTCTAATGTTCGTCTGACCTCTATTACTATTTCTCGACGACGGAACTGGTCCCCGGAGTTTCCACCGCGCGTGAAAAATTCGCCCGATTTACTAATGTTTTTGTATATCGCACTTCTTGCCCACATCTGATATCAACCGGTCCTCATATAACACTTCGCCGGACGGAAACGATTTTTTATATTAAACGTTTTATACGCGTAATACGCTGACGTTTTTCCATAAATACGGTTATAAATATATTTGTTTTTTTTCTCGTTCACCGCTTTCCGACATTCCATTTAAGGACAAAACTCGAACAAAAAGTGATCGATGAAATTCGGTTGCGTAATTTATAGTTTCGGAATGGCAAAAAATCGAACTTTGCAAAAAAGCTTTTTTAAAGAAATATCCTACGATCCTATACGAGCCACTTCGAATTCGTTATTTTAAACGAAAATAGCATTTACGCTAGTATTAACTATCACCTATAATTTCGTACGGCGAAAACAAAACTTACGTTTATACATATTTTTAATTAAATACGAATATGACGTTAAAATAATTACCGTTCAACGATACGGTATTTAACAAATTTACCGAAAAAACGTTCGCGTTAAACTCTTAAACAATTCGTATTCGAAAAATAATCGTATTTCGTTAATTTCGAAATTTTATACAGAAAACGTACAAATTGCATGCTCGACGTTTAAAAAGGCTTATAAGGTATTCGGTATAAATATTTAATTTCGAAAAAAAATATTTAACACGATCCGCGGTAGTGTTTTGGTATCGTTTATCATATTTTGTAACGAGTATTATTAAATTGGTAAATACCAGCTACATATCTACGAAAGGCACCGGAAAGAAAATGGCATACAGCTTATGTTATACAGTTATACGTAAATGTTGTAAAACAAAGACGACGAAAATAATTTAAACGTATTTAACGTATCATATCCGGCTCGTGTATTTTTCAAATATTTTAATTTCTTTTTTTTTATTAGTCGCCGCGTTATTATTCTTACGTACGGGCTGTAAATGGATAATAAACCTTTGACAAAGAATTTCGCGTTTTCCCATTAAAATTAATTACGAAATGTACTTGCGTTATGAAAACAATAATAGTTTAGTCATTTTTCAGTCACGACGCGATTTATACTAAATAGGCGCTCGCGCTAACATTTAACACGGCGACGGTCGCCGCTCGTGTATAACAAACAATAACGTTATTCGTTTGGAGATCGTTCGTTATATTTAACTCCGGTTCGTTGAACAAGAAGGCGACATTAGTCAGATCGTGATCAAGAATATACTACGACGGAGTGAAAGGCGATTGTTCACCGTATATGTGTTTCAGAACAAACGTATGTCTTTATCTACACGAAGGTAATTATAAAATATTCTCTCCAGAGGCTTTTGGGGTCCGGCGTGACAGTGTTCTCCGAATATAAGTTCAACGGACTCGGAACGAACGCGTATATATTATACCATATCGTTATTGCCAAGAGGTTACACTCGGCCCGCGAATATATTTCAAATAAGCACGCACATTAGAGGACTATTGGCTTTTATTCCGAAATAAAACACTCGAAAACGATTGTATTGCCGCCAAAACGCGTCAATTTTAAACCGAATATTACGCGACTTATTAAACTATAGTACGACGATACACTGCCGTTCATCATTGTATTCTAACGCGAAGTGAACGTACTAATTTTCAAACAAAATTACGTCGTCGATTCTTCGCATTTTATAGTATTCTTTGGTCAATCTATCAATAATCGGTAATCGTTATAAGCGTGGTATGCGTATTTTTTACGCATACATTTTTCATTTAATCGATCGTGTTCTAATAACAAACGTAAATACGTTGTTTTTAAAATTCGTTCGATTACGGCACCTCAAACGTTTATATAATATATAACATCCGAACGTTGACGGTTTTTGAAAACTAACATTAGCGTAAATTAAAAATAACGCTGATTACTACAATTCGATCGGTTTTGGAAAAAAACTTGTCCGTTTTCAAATATTATATTAAATTTGCGTCGAACGACGCGGAATGCACGGTTTCTTTAACTTTATTATAATTTAAATACCAAATATAAAACAATCTCGAAGCTGTAAATATTAAGCGACATTTTATACTTTCTTACGACGTTCCGTACTGCGTAGTTTGCTGTTTATTTATGTAAATACACTCGTACGAAATATTCGATATATATATATATATATATATACACACACACACACACACACATATATATATATGTATGTGTATGTGTGTATATCGTTTTAGAAATATTTTGGCAAAATCGTAAAAACGTTTGTGAACGTTGAACGTTGTTATTGCTGACCGGACTACCGACAATAAATGTTGGTTTGGCGAAATAGTCTTCGCATCATTATTTTAGTGAAACGGCGTAATTATTACGACTCGGTAATAATACCTAGACGAACGACGCCAAACGGATAAAATAGAATATACGTCGAAGGCGGTTTGTATAATTACGAGTGGGAAACCGACGGAACGCGAGCTACGTTTTCGTCAATATTCGACGTGGTTTCGTGTCCGATCCGAGTACAGTAGAAACTATAAATAAATCGTCGAGATATAGACGTTCCATGATGATAACGTACATATTATAGACAACCGTTAAACGTGACCGGCCACCGTCGTAACGCTTAGAGAACAAAATCGTAGTAAACTTGCGTAGTACTTACCCCACCGAACCATATAGTATCTCGCGTAACGTCGCGTACCACGACGAAATTGTTTTGGGCGTACGGAAAATACGTACGGATTTTGTTCCCGAATCGTTTCTCTCGGGGTTTCGCACGTTTAACAAATAGCGTATCCGGCGTAGAAACTTCGGAAATTTAGAAGCCGGCAATAATAAATCGAACGAATTTTCCGCGGATTTAAACGCGACCGACGATCATCCGGTGGCGCTAACGTGAGGGTGGAGGTGGGGCGCGCGTGCGCGTTTAGTTATAACGAAATAAAATTTAACGAACTTTTTTGTCGGTGTCGTTGACTAGCCGGGCAGCGGCGAAGCCGGGTACAGTCGAGTGGAGGGGTAGATTGTGTGCGAGTCGGTCGTATGGTGTGATTCACCGCCGCTGCCGCCACTCTACCGTCTCGGTGTGCCGAACAGCGTTTGGTCGGTCTACAGTCCCGTCGCGGAGCATACAACACGGACGTGTCGGCCATTAGACGTCAATTTGTGTTTGGACGTGAATAAAGCTATTTTAATTTGCTTCTTGTCTGACATAATATCCGCCGAAACTTTTCTGAAGTTTTTTTTGTTTTTGTAGTTTTGTTCCTATCGACGAAAACGCTCCTATTTCAAAATGGTAAGTAAATGTGTTTTTATCGTCTCGCATTTCGGTCGCCAACGACGTTTGTTGGTGGGTAAATTTTACCGAACTTGTCCTGGGCGCGCCGCCGCCTCGTTGTCGTGTAACGGTTTTGTTTTCCACACGTCCGTCGCCACGCGCTATATTGTTTTTTTTTTACTCGACGTTAACCCGGTTTACTTCGTCGGAAATTCCATGCGGTTTCCTCTAATTAACAAATTCGCTCAATTACGTCGGGGTAACCGCGCACATTATTCTTGTGCTCTTGGAAATTCTGTACAAGGGTGGGTCATCATCAACGCCAATAATCTCCGAACGGTTAACGGAATATATATAACCGTGTTGTGTGTGTGTGGTCTATCCCTCAAGTTCCGAATGTCGATCGTTACCTTTTTCTATTTTTTTTATAAAACCGAAATGGAAACGTATTTTCAAAATATTTCCGACAATTTGTTGTAGGAGAACGAGCAGTGGTGTAATATTATCTCGTTAGCTGTTGCGTTTAATAAAACGATATCACCGTTTGTGCTTCGACTGAATATATATTTATTATTCGTAAGAAATAATAAACGTGTACGTTTTATTTTTTCTCGTCAAGTTAATTACTTATTATTATTATAGCTATAGTAAGTAATGTCTCGCCTAATCATCGATGATACGGTTCTTCAAGACTATATATAACTTACGTTTAAAATGAGCTCGTATGTTTTTGTTATATTTTCGAAACGCAGTTCTAGAGTTTTGGACGATGATATTCCTTTTTTATATTTTTATAATACTTGATATGAAACCAAGTATATAGGTGTCGAGATAGTGTTTGTGATTTGGTACGCGTATCGTACGTTATCAATTCGATAAAAAAAATATTTTAATCGCTTTTCGTCTCGAGTTTAATTTCACGAGTTATTATTGAATATATAAGAATTGTCAAATCTACCAGATTTTTTAAATTGTGACTTATAATTCGGGAAATCAAAATGTTACGTTTAAATAGGTACGACGTATTAAGTTCCGAGTGGCGATATATTGTTACTTATTCGTGATTTATTAAGTGTTTTATTATAATACATTTCTACGTCAAGTGCATGATTAAATGGTTGCATGTGCGCTGATAGTTCATCGATAGGTATGATAAAATAACTACTATTCGCGCAATAACTAACAAAATGTGTGGGTTCATCTACGCTATTTATATTTATAAGAAAGGACTTCCGATTTTTTTTATTGCGTTCTAGATATTTTTGTATAATTTAAAAAAAAAATTTCGGAACAAAATTTTTTCGTTACTTTTAATTGAATTATTTTTGTAGCGTGAATGTATCTCTGTACACGTCGGTCAAGCTGGAGTCCAGATTGGTAATGCCTGTTGGGAATTGTATTGTTTGGAACATGGCATCGCTCCTGATGGTCAAATGCCATCTGAAATAACCATCGGTGGTGTAGATGATAGCTTCAACACTTTCTTTAGTGAAACTGGTTCTGGTAAATATGTACCCAGAGCAGTGTTTGTCGATCTTGAACCCACTGTAGTTGGTAAGTTGAATATATGTATATATACGCACACACGTTTGTTCTATAATAAATATAATTGGTAATTTTATTTTCGTTTTTATAGATGAGGTAAGAACTGGAACATACCGTCAATTGTTTCACCCTGAACAATTGATCACTGGTAAGGAAGATGCCGCCAACAACTATGCACGTGGTTACTACACTATTGGAAAAGAAATTGTCAATGTTGTTTTGGACAGAATCAGGAAATTAACTGATCAATGCACGGGTCTTCAAGGATTTTTGATCTTCCACTCCTTCGGTGGTGGTACTGGATCTGGATTCACGTCTTTATTGATGGAAAGACTCAGCGAGGATTACGGAAAGAAGAGTAAATTGGAATTTGCTATCTACCCTGCCCCTCAAGTGTCCACCGCTGTGGTTGAACCATACAATTCTATCTTGATCACACATACAACCCTCAAACACAGTGATTGCGTATTCATGGTTGACAATGAAGCTATCTACGATATCTGCTGTCGTAATCTTGACATCGAGCGCCCTACATACATCAACCTGAACAGACTCATTGGTCAGATTGTGTCCTCAATCACTGCTTCTCTCCGTTTTGACGGTGCCCTCAACGTCGACTTGACAGAATTCCAGACCAATTTGGTCCCATATCCCCGTATTCATTTCCCATTGGTGACCTACGCACCAGTCATCTCTGCTGAAAAGGCTTACCACGAGCAATTATCCGTATCCGAAATTACCAATGCCTGCTTCGAACCAGCTAACCAAATGGTAAAATGTGACCCGCGTCATGGTAAATACATGGCTTGCTGCATGTTGTACCGTGGTGATGTTGTACCTAAGGATGTCAATGCTGCCATTGCTTCCATCAAGACCAAGAGGACCATTCAGTTCGTTGATTGGTGTCCAACTGGTTTTAAAATTGGTATCAACTACCAACCGCCAACTGTGGTTCCTGGTGGTGATTTGGCTAAAGTGATACGTGCTGTATGCATGTTGTCCAACACTACAGCTATTGCTGAAGCTTGGGCCAGGTTGGACCACAAATTTGATTTGATGTACGCCAAACGCGCTTTTGTCCATTGGTATGTTGGAGAAGGTATGGAAGAAGGAGAATTCTCCGAAGCCCGTGAGGACTTGGCCGCTTTAGAAAAGGATTATGAAGAAATCAGTATGGACTCTGTCGAAGGAGAAGAAGAAGGCGGCGAAGAATATTGAACGTTTATATTTTTTTTTAAACAATTCTGCTTCATACAATTTACACTTCAAAATTTAAATTAATTCATTTTAATTTTGTATACGAACATTTTTATGCATTTTATTTAAAAGAAAGCAAACGCAAACGAAATTGTTCGCGTTTATTTTTATTACAAAATTAATATCTTCTTTTCCCCTTAACTCTGTAAATCTGTTAACGAAATATTACTTACTACATAATTGGTACTTAATAGAGTAGTAGTAGCAGCAGCAGCAGTGTGGTTAATCTTTCGGGTACATTTTTTGCAACCAATTTTGTGGCCTGTACTTGAATCCGTTAAAATTGTCGAAGTATTGTTCAATCATATTGTGATTAATCTAAAACGGACGATAAATGTTTTTTTTTTTTATAAAAAGTGTCGCGCAACACGCGACGGTTACGTGTAATTCTGTCATTCATAGTTATTTATCGCTTTCATATTGTTTTGGTATTCTTTCAGATTTATTTTCGTGTTCCGTCAATAATATGTACTCGGGTTCTTTCGATAGGTCCTAAACAAAATATACATTATATACACCATGTTTATATCCAACGATCATGCGTTATAAATTGTCGCGTTCATTTGTAGAGCAGCGAGTGTGTTATAAAGCGCGATTGATTCGCCGGTGTGCGCGCTTGTTAAGGCTGAGGTTGACTACACAAACAGGGGGGGGGGGCACAAAGTACGCGCATCGATACAACGACACCGAGGTCCGTTGACGATTTTGCTGCCCCGGACGAAGTCGTTTCACGTGATTGTACCCGAAACGAGGCAATTATCCGAAAACAGTAGCGGCGGTCATGTCGCGTCTGTTACTTGTTAAGACGTCGTTGTACACGATGAGAACTGTTGTAATAACTCAAAAAACAAGAAAATAAAGAATTAAATTAAATTAAAATAAAATAAGAAAAAGAGATTGAAAGGATGAAAGGGATAATATGGTGATTGGTGCGTGGATATGGGGGAAGGGGAAAGTTTTATTGAGTAATTACAGTTATTTGTCTCGAGGTCGTGAGTACGAGAAATATTTGGGAACGCGATCGAGAAGTGTTGTACAGGCGAATATTGTCAAAATATTCGAACGTAATTTTAAAAGTGTAAGTTAAACAGAATGGTGTTCTTACCCAGCTGACCGTTTTCGACT
Organism: Geopemphigus sp. TES_GeoC_2020; assembly: GCA_025469175.1. Classification (NCBI taxonomy): domain Eukaryota; kingdom Metazoa; phylum Arthropoda; class Insecta; order Hemiptera; family Aphididae; genus Geopemphigus; species Geopemphigus sp. TES_GeoC_2020. The sequence continues at coordinate 13,917 of JAIPRN010004621.1, forward strand.
TCGAGAGATCGCGCAGAAATATGAGTAAAGGGTTGGGTCGGTGCCTTCGTTCCCCGAATCGACCGACAAATAAAAACGCAAGTATTTTGACAAAGAAGAACAGACCTCGTCC
>JAIPRN010004622.1:0-14025 GCA_025469175.1 Geopemphigus sp. TES_GeoC_2020
TATATATATATATACAGGGGGTGGACAAAATAATACGAACACCTGACATATACACAATATTTATTTATTAATAAGGTGTTGGACCACCGTTTGCTTTTAAAACAGCTTTAATTCTTCGCGGAATAGATTCGTAGAAGACCTGAATAGTTTCCAACGGAATTTTGTCCCATTCTTCTACTCAAATATCCGCCAATTTCGCAACTTAGCGAAATAAAAACGTTCTTTTCTATAATAAAGGGTTTTGTAATTGCAGCCCTTCCATAAATATTACCTTTGTGAAGCTCCCGTCGTACAGTTTTTGTCAAAATAGTATTACTTAAGTGAGTGTTAAGTTCTGCTGTAACTTTAGCTGCGGTAGTTTTATGTTGTCTTGTCACAATCCGTTTTAATGTTCGTCGGTCTCTGTCAGTCAGCTTTGGATTTCGCCCACTATTCTTTTTCGCCGGTGATGTTTTTCCGTATTTTGTGTATGCTGTCATTACTGTGGATACAGTCCCTCTTGACACGTTCAACAATTTAGATGTTTCCGTAACAGATGTTCCCGCTAATCGAGCACCCACGATTTGCCCTCTTTGAAAGTCCAAGAGATCACACATTTTATTTTGAATTTACTCTAATGTTCGTAGTATAACTTGTGTAATACACTAATATATAATAAATAACAACTATATTCTAATAATATACTAATATTACGCCATATTAGCAAAAATAATACAATGCAGCCAACATACAACAATTTGTAACTATATTGCATGGTGTTCTTGTTATTTGGTCTACCTCCTGTATATATGATTGTTCTGTGGTAATTAGTTAATTTCCTCATAAATTGACAACCTTTTTCCCGTGGTTTTATGTTTAAGCACTATCAAAATTTGTAATTAAGACGAATATACGACCCGTGAACGCGATTCAGTTTTCTTTTTATCATACCAAACGTAATATTGTACATACATAAAAATATAATATATTTATGGCCGTAACGTTTTCACGTTTGTATTCATTATTATTATATTATAATATTAAATTTATAATAATATAAATTATGGCGGTATATTTTTCCGTTTTTATAAATTATAAACGAATTATTTTTTTTAGACACCCGATTTACGTAACAGTTATATATAACAGTTCTAAAAATGGTTGGCAATAATATAATTCAAATTTGTGGAATCGATTAAAAATAATTTTTCGTATCCAAGTCGAGAAATATCAATTTATTTATAAACTATAAAAAAAGGGTAAAAATAAAATTGTACTTCTTCAGTTAGGCGCACTTTATCAAATATATAATATTAATTTTAAGAAAAGCGTTAAAAAAATGTTAATTCGAATCCCGTTAAGTATTTTAATAATTTATATTGTTATTACGATAATGTAAAACTATATTTTTTATAAAATTGTTAATTTATTTATAATTGTAATACGAGTTTTAAGAAAAACGTATATAAGATACTTGTTATAAAGTATATTTATGTACATTCATTTTGAAGTTTTTTAAAGAGTAATTTGATATTTCTTCTTTGGTAGTTTGATTTATATATATATATATAATGCAGTTTTTAAATACTTCTCTTTTAATTGCGTTAATTATCGTGAAAGTAGTTGTCGATTTCTTTTCGTTATTAATATATAACTATACAAATACACGTAATTATACGGTCTATAATATTCAAACGCGTGATATTTATTTGATACTAATCGAGTTACTTTAATCGTTAACCGTAATATTTTATTTTGTATCAGTGTAATATTATAATTAGACATGTGGTTTGTACGTATTTTGTTTTGAATTTACGCGTTACGGGATAATAATAATAAATATTTTCGACGAGGTAGTGTAAAGTGTGCGCGTTCGGTACAAAAAAAATCTCGTACAAATTCGGTCTCAATATTCTAAATATGATTAGCGTGTAGGTAAAAACGTAATTTATCAACGAACCCAAATATCGTACCATTTAAACGCGTATTCGATATATAACTAGTAGGTTTATCCGTATTTCGTGCACATAGACGGGCCGCGATCGACGACGGAGATTAATGTGTGCGAGGCAATAAAAGTACTTCATGTGGAACGACGAGACCGTCGAGGCCTTAAACAAGGCTAAAAGCTACGCGCTCGAAAATGTTTTCGGTGATCGCTCTACTGTAACTCTTGAGAAAAGACGCCGACGTATAGGGGAATATGAAAACAGAAGCCGTCAATTTTTGTAAAGAAAGGTTTTTCTAATCGATTATTACGCGTCTTATGCTCCGTTCGAAATCCGCGATATAAATAACAATTAAATGTAACGCGTGCTATACATTCGCAGCGGGGGAATTTTAGTAGGGAATCGGTTGCGTATCATTTACGGTTAATATTGTTATTTCCGTAAGCGAAAAGTTTTTTCTAAAACGTTTTTAAAAATAGAAATTAGAGCGTAGTCGTGTAGCCATCGCTAAAGTTTCGGGTTTTATACGAAAAAATTCGAGGTAAAAAGTACGTTAATTATGTTCGGCGTAACGATTTCTTCGTTTAAATATCAATTGTAAATGTGTCGTATAAAATACGCGTTATTATACGTAATACTATCGTTCGATTATCGTAAATCATTTCCGTCATACGATTACGAAAAATTCGCGAACTTTTCGGAAAATAGATATAAATCCTAAACGAAGTAATTGTTTCCTATTGGAAATTCGAGCGTAAATAAAATACTATCGCAAGATCGGAAGTCACGCTTGTGACGAGAGTCAGACCTCGTTATTTTGTTTCCCCCCCGTTGAAATAACGTCGGACTCAAGTAGTAATGAAATCCATTGAACGATCGGTTTATCCCGTAGGCGTCGTATATAATACATTTTATTTTATCGCGGTTTTTTTTACGTCCCGCTCACGTTCGAAAATAGCGATTAGATTAACCGTTGTTATTACGTTAATTAGAAATTATAATATCGCGATCGTTGGTACCCTCGGCGACGATATGGCTAAACAGTTCACGTCGTATTTGTCGTAGACGTGGTCTTCGCAACGGAGCTTACAACGTAGAAGCGACCAGCGTTTTCGGGCCAACAGGAAGGGACGGGTTTTCGGTAGCCGAAGCACGGACGACTGGCCCGACCGGCAACCGCCACCGGATCCGCGATATTGGCCGCGCACGTCGCTAATCATTAAACGGGCGTTTAGCCCGTGCACGGGCCGTCTTATCGTTTTCGTTTTTATCAACGTCATTATCGTCATCGCATCATCATCATTATCATCATCCGTATTGTCCGTCGTTCGTCGACGTCGCCGTTAACGCGAAATTTTGGCCGACATTTCGTTACGTAATATACGCGCTCTTTAAAAATACCGTAGCGTTAAGCGATAACGATAATAATAATACTTAACGTATAATAAATTGTCGGCGAATATCGCGCGCGCGTTTCCCCTTCCCCCTCCAGGGGCATACGAACACACACACACAAACACACGTGTTAACCCTGACCGCGCTCAACAGTACGATCAACAGTACCGTCACCATCGTCACATTGACTCAGCAGCAGCAGCAGCAGCAGCGGTAGCAGCAGCAGCGGCAGCAGCAGCAGCAGCAGCAGCAGCTAGTTGCTCACGAGAATACGGCGCGTGTGATCGTATCCGCGCGACTTAAACGAAAATTGTGAAATCACTTCGTCAATAACGCGCTCGTTCCGCGGCGAATATTCGATAAAATCGTTCGGACGTCGTTTTGGAAGGTTTCGAACGCGAACCGCGACGGTCGTATTTTTTGTCGTATTTCCGTTTTCGCGCCGTTCGTCGGGTTCGTAAAAAAAAAAAAACGATGCAATTTTTGACCGGTACATCGCAGAATAGTGCCGGCGGCGGCGGTATGTTCGGTGGTGGCGCCGATGGCGCGGAGCTATACGCGGCCACGGCGTCGGCGCCTGACCAATACTTCTGCCAGCGAATGTTGTACGCGATGCAGTTCGATTCGGTGGCCGCGGCCGGCGTCGGTATGTGTTCACCGTTGTTACCGTCGTCGTTATCGTCGTCGTCGTCGCCGTCGTCGTCGTCGTCGTCGTCGTCGTCGTTGTCGTCGCCACCGTCGCCGCCATCGTCGTCGTCGTCGTCGTCACCGCTGTCGTCGTCGTCGTCGGCGGCGTGCTCGCCGTTATCGTCGTCTTCGTTACCGTTGTCGTTGGCTTTACCGTCGACGATCGGTGGTCGTTGTTATTTACCAGCCGCGGTCGCCGGGGACGCGAAAATGATGGACGTGTGCCCGGCGTCACCGGCCAACGATCACCATCTACATCATCAACTTCACCATCATCATAATCTACAACAACAGCGTCATCATCACCACCAACAACAACAACAACAACACACGGTCGAGAACAGGAAACGTCCATTGCCAGACACGTTGGACGGCGCTAACGTCAAGAGAACACATTGCTCGGCCTCTACAGGTAAGAGTTGTTACAATAACACGCACGGAAAAGTCGAATTTAGTAGGAATAATAGAGTATTTTTTAAAAAAAATTATCCTTCCGGCCTTCGATAATTATTATTAACCAAAACAAATACCTCACGGCCACTAATTATCTAATAGCGAAGACCAACGCAAAAATTTAACTACGTTGAAAAACACCGCATTTGTAATCTGTACGCCGGTCAACCATTACGGACTTAATTACTTTTCGTAATTTCGTGAACGTTATTATTAATCTATTTATCGGATACTTTTTGGGTATTCGTTTAAACTAAGCGATATGTTTTTGAATAAACAAAAAAAAGCCAAGTGTATGTGATGATGTACGCAATTTAATAATATGACGACGGTAAACGTGAAAAATAATTTTTGTTGTTCCCGTTACTTTTTTTTAAAATATAATTCGAATATAATCGGTATATTTCAAATTTGATCGTATCGCGTTTAGATTTAATTAACGTTTACTTAATAAAAAGAATTACGTACAATTTGTCTTTAAATAGGGAGTACACATTCGTGTAGACTTTTTATCGGTCACAATTTTTAAATAAGACAATTAACTAGTCGTATATTATAATAAAGTTATTATCGATTTGATTTATACTCTTATATTATGTCGTGATATAAATAACAATGTATACTTAGCACACTCGACATTTTCAGGTTCAAAATAGATTTAAAACTGTATAATTAATATCCTATTCGCGTAATAATACTTAAATAATATTTTAGTTCACACAAATCCAACCCGGCGTTTATTTATTATAAAACGTGATTTAACTTTAAATGGCGTAATAAAATTAGGGTATAGGCCATTTGGAATAGGTTTAATTAATGTTTGCCATTTTGTTTGGATTAAGTTTTTATTACTACGAAATATGTTTTTAACTACAAGTTTTTATTATTTATTATTTTCGTTTTCGAAGCGTTTACAATTTTGTCGATCATTATTATGGTACAATGTAAATATTTGTTACGACAAATTGATTTCTAAAAAATTATAAATAAATATATTTATATCTCGTAATTCTTTTAGTTCGCCGACGGCGTTGATACTTACAATATTATTATATACTGTGTATACATAAAGTGTACGATAATAATAAATATATATCGTGAAGTTATTGATATAGGCGTGCTTAATAAATAAATTATAATCATTAAAATGACTAATGAAAGTAATCGTTACGTTACAATAAGCCGTTTAAACTTGTTATTGTTTATAATGTTTTTAAAAAATGTTTATGTTTTACGTCTATTTAATATTAACGTATTGTGAATACCTATTATATATATATATTTATTTCTAACACTATACGATTTATTATGTTTCTTTTTTCTTTGTTTTTATATATTCATCGATTAAACGTAATATACTAAAATAATAACCGTCACAAGCTAATTATAAACTGTATACTCTTATACATAGTTGTAGTTAAAATGTATTTCCAACGTCTAATAAAATATTCGCGATTCACACAATTTGGAATTACAATAATACTGTAGAATATTCGTTAAAAATATTTTTATTAAAAATATTCATACAGTGATATTCATAGTTTTCTAGATTGGTATTTTAGAGGAACCTATTGACTAAAAAGTAATTCTTTAAGGTTTTATCGAAAGAACACGTGGTGGTTTAGTAAATGATATTTCTATCGAAAAAAATATTTACCATCTTTTACTAATTAAACAGAGTAAACTATTTTTCTGTATCTGTAATTGTAACATTTTGATCGTTCAATTTTTTTCTATTCGTCTTTAATTTAAATTTACTTTTTATTTGAAAATGTGGTTTATTATTTATAACTACTTAGTAGTTGAAGTCGTAAAATCTAGAGAATTGTTATTGTCATGAATAGTAACGTTTTTTAAGCAGTATAATTATTCCCCGCATAATACTATTTTATTGAGATACATCGTACTCGAAATTGTGGTTACGTTTTTTATTTAAATTTATCGATTTTTTTCCGAGTGTTTTTATTAACATTTTTTATTGTTATCACGAAAAAATACATTTTAAAAATTTATTATATTCGTTTAAAAAAAAATATACAAAACTTATTTAATTATAAAAGTGATAAATAAAAGGTTAGGAGAGTGCTGGGCTATAATAGAATTTATAAATGTATATATTAATTCGTCGAACGTGTTTGAAGGGTTTTTTACAATTTTGGAAAGATAAAGGTTTTATCGTTAAAATATTCATTTTTTCAATTTATTCGATTTTTCTCATTAAATACATTGTAAGAACGAGGTTTCACTACATTGTAAGTTTTATTTATATAGGTGTAATAATAATTTATTTTGACAATGAAAAAACAATTCTTTGACTAGATTAATCAGACGTATACTTATATTTACTTTATAATATTACGTAGACATATATTGTATTTTTTACATCATACTTTGAAAGGTTAAGGAACACCGTTTCTGCGTATAAATAGTTATTTTAGTTATATTTCTGGTATTTAAATACGAATTATAATATCAAATCATAAAAATATAATTCGCGTTAATTAATTTAAATAACCGATAAGTTTTTGGAAATATATTTTAAATAGGCGGATCAAACTATAGTTCTATTTATCAAATAAAATATTGTAGTCGACATAGGTGTAGTATGTGTAGTAAGAAGTTTTAAAATAAAGTCAATTTGCAATATATTTCAAATTTTCATAAACAGCAATAATATAATAAGGTAATAGACAACGATTGATAATACTAACACGTTAAAAATATGTAACCATAGTTATTATTTAATATTATTAACGTTATTCGATATTATGTTCTATAAATGATTCGGATGAAAAGTGTTCGGAAAGATTAATTTTCTGAAGTATTGGTCTAGTAATAAAGATCATATATAACGAACGTCAATAATCGATTATTTTTTTATCGAAGATTTTATTCTTAACTAACCTTTAGGCTTTTTTAGAAGTTTTAACGAAGTAAATTTAAGTGACGGAATATTTAAATAATAATATCCAAGTATTTGGATAATGTATAATTTTTGTAACGATTAATGAACTATACATAACGTTTTATTTACTTATTTTCATACGACCAAAACAAAATATTACGTATACTAGCATATTATTTTATCATCTAAAAAATGCGTTACAATTTAAGAAAACGTTAAAATTAAAATTAGATTTTTTAAAAAATTGATATGATTTGCCGGTTTGGAAATTTTGCAACTTTAAAACAAAGTAGCATATTATATTTGAAAGTAAACAAGTTGGAATAAGTTTAAAAGTTATAAGTATAATAATAAACGTTGACTACTATTTTAATATTAATAATGTTAAAGGTGTTTATAAATTATTTATAAAATTCATCTATAAAGTGTCATTATCATATTTTTTTATTATGCTTGAACCCTTCGTATTACATTATAAAATAACTTAGGAACGGTTAATATGCATAGTTTATAACGAATTATTTGTCGCTTAATTTTTAAGTTTCGCTTAAGGCATTAAAAAATTTGTTAATATTGTATACATTTTTACGCCAGTAAAATATAATATTTAATTTGAACGCACGTAACTTGTTTACAACTACTAGTAAATGCTACTAAAAAACTATTGCTGTTAAATGTTTACAATTTATACGGACCAAAAAAGAAATTATTTTTTTACAAACATTAACTGTAAGAAAATCAATATAATTTTAAAAGAGATATTTTCGAGAAAAAAAATTAATGCACTTTTCGGTAGATAATTATCTTAAAAATTAATTGTTATAACTAATTGTTTTCACAAAATTTCAATAAAAAATCGTAAAAAGTGAATAAGTTTAAATACTAAATAAATTCTTATATTTACAATTATAAATTCGTATCACGCGTTATTGCTTTGAGCATTTAAATAAAATACAGTGAAATAATTATCGCTTACAATTGTGTACACACTTCTACACTGGAGCGTTATTTATAATGGGATTTAGATATATACTTTGGACAAAGCCTTCTTTTTAAGCAATTAACATTTGTAATCATATTGCCAAGTTAAAATGTATTTCTACGGCGTATTTAAAAAAAACGTAATTATAAACTACATAGCTTATGTATTTATTTTCTTATTTATTAATTTAAAATAAAAACGAGTAAAAATATACGATATATGTAGTACATTATATATATATATCATTAATAATATTTATTATTAATTATTATAATATACGCGTTACAATATTAAACGTTTTAACTTACAAATTATATTGAATGGTCGACAAAAAAAATGTATTTTAATTTTAAAATACCTTTGTATGAGAAGAAATAAAGATATACGCGTATATTAACACATTAAAATAAAACTTTGATATACCTAATATTTAGGTTCAGTAAATAGTATTCTTATTATTACATACAAAACACTAATCGATTTATTTTTAAGCTCAATTTTGTAATAATAATATTCACATTTTACAAAATATAAAGCGTTAATAATACCAGTTTGGAGTAAATAATTAACGTTTAAATCAATAATGATTAAAGTTAGATATTTATTTCGTTTTATAAATTATATTTTTAAAAATAAAGTTGATTCGATTAAATAGGTTTATTGTGACCTATACGTCATATTAGACGTATATTTTTTAATTAATCGTATAAAAAAATTACTTTTAAAAAGCGTACATATTGATTATTTTATAACCTTTTTATGAGTATAGTTTGTTTTTAATGACATAATCATTATTAATAATGAGTTAATATCCTCGTGGTTCTCGTATATATATATATATATATAATTTGTTTATATACATTTTTTGCTGATGTATTTCAATTAGAAAAAAGATATGTGACTAATATAAATATATTATAGATTTATGTTTTTTTTTAAATTGTATACACCTAATTATATAAGGAGTATATTTTTGCTGATATCATTAACAAAGTCTACAATTTTGATCAAATAATTTTAGTATGATAAATGTTAATTAAATATTCGTATAAAATAATATCTTTATTAAAGTATCTAAGTATTATATTGTTTTCGATAAGTTATGCACTATATCGTATTCAAGGAATCTTACAAAAATCAAGGACATAATTACGTATTTGCGGCATTTAATATTCACGAATGGCTTTAAATATAAATGGTTCCTACGGTAAGACATAATATATTTTTCACATGTTATTAAATGATAAACTACATTATTATAAAGTACCTATATGATTTAAAATCGATTTTTATAAGTATTAAAATGTTCAGGCGATTTAATAAATTAAAATGTTATAAAATATTTACGTAATAATAATTACGCGATCATTTGGTTTTTATACAAAATAAAGATTTTAAGGACATAGACATTTGATAGACACGATCCCTTTAAGTATTATTTGATTTTTATTATAAATTATCATTAATTTAATTTGTAAAATGATATGTAAGTAATAAAATAAGTTAAAACATTTTCATAACGTAAAATTTTAAAGAATTAAATAACTAATTTTATTACATAGGTTATAGGTTAGCTTATCATAATTGTATTATTAGTATCATAAAATTATGGGTCTAAGGATATAACTATATTCAAATATAAAGCATTATAGAAAGTATTTTTACGTTTAGAAGTTTTAATTTTTTTAAAGTTTATTACAGTGGTTTGACTATTTTTTACTCAGGTTTGCATTACTTTCGTAGTGCAAAGTAGTATCTATATAAAACATAAATAATGAAATGAGTTAAAAAAAAAATGAAAGTTTTTAATTTTAATTTGTCTTAAATATTAAAATTTTTGTTTTAGAGTAACTGGTTTATATATTTTAGGTTGCAGTACTTGTTTTTTTAAGATCTTATTACTCCGAATTCGTTAATTTGCCTACGTATATTACTTAATGTTCAAACACAATTGCGTTTTGTGACGTATAAACTGAATAGGTAATTAAAACAGCATTTATTACTTCATTTATATATATATCATGCATCATAGGTCTGATAAACTATTGAAAACGACAAGACAAAAGTCATTTTTTGTGTGAAGTGTAATAAACTGACTTTTTTAATTAAATGTTATTTTTAGATTTTTCCATTTATGTGTAAGATACTTTTTAATATATTATAGATACATTTTTGAAAAGAGAATAGGTAAGAATACACATGTTTATGTGAAATGATGGTCAAAATACGTTACGGTTTCGTCATTCTTCATTTATTTCTAAATCTACAGTTATTAACATAATATATGATGATGACAGGCATACTAAAACAACCAAAAAATAGTACATATAGATGGATATATATAGATAAATAGAGAGTGGGGAAGAGAGAGAGAGACGTGGTACAACAGCAGTTAAATAACAAGTAAAAATATTCAAAAATTTTTTATCAAATCATTTGCATATTGTTTGTTTAAGAGCATGCATACTAATCTAAAAGTTTATATGCGCTGTAAATGAAGCGTTACAATATATGTAGTGCATAATTTTTCAATATACGAAATAAAAGTTTAATCAGGTGGTCCTTTAAAATTATTTAAATTTTTAAACACATCTATCTTTTCATACCGCCATGTATATGTTTTAGTGCGTTATTAGGTATATTGTATTTTCAGTTATAAATTACAAATCGTATAATTTGTCTTATTTATTAAAATAATTTGTACCCTTAAGTTATTTTATAACTATAAATTATGATTAAGTTTAAAATCGATATATTTATTAAAACTAGATATAAGTTGTTCATTATTATAGCTTTAAAACCTTGTCGATTCGATATTTTATAGACATAGAAATATAATATTCTACTATATATTTATTTTATTGTTTTAAACATTTTATTAAAAATTTGTTATTTTTCCAGTTAAGTTTCTATCTACTTTTTTGACTTGTAAATATGTTTCCTTTGTTAATCTATAAGTATAAATAAAATAAATAAATACCGCGAATATACGATAATATTTTTACCAAAAAAAATGATAATAATTATATTACAAATAAATTCTAATTATAATGCACGAAATATATAATATAAAATATTCTAACGTCTATAGACTATACATTTTATATCTCATACGTTTAATGTAGCACATATTAAGACATTATAGTAACTTTAAATTTATGCGAATATAAATGTTGTTTTAACCGTTGCCATTGTTTTGTTTTTAATATTCAATCAACGAGATATTTACACCGATGTCACAATTTTAATCTTCTATTAGACCGTAAACGGTTTTTTTTTGTACATGTTTAGAGTATGGACGTGAATTTTGTTGTGAACGCTTCAAAAGTTTAGACGTTTACAACGATAAAACTAAACTTAGTTTTCCTTCTATAAAAGCGAAAACACGTTTTTTAACAACTTTTAAGGGAGTAAATTTATTACAGCGAGTATAGTCGAATGAAAAATTTCAAAAGGGAGTCGGTCGTAATTTAAACAAAGTTATTGTTATTGAATTTATTTATCGACTATTTTTTCTCCGAACTTCAATATTCTGAGCTTTATTAAGGGGTTTTTGTTGGTATTTGTTTTTCTTCGATGAAAATGCTAAGTATTCACGCTGATGGAATAGTCTTTTTTCGATCTGTTTAATCCAATGGACGTTCAACATTGGTAATATAAAAAGTTGGCACGTAAGCACGAAGGACCTTGTTAAAAAGAACTGGCGTATGTGATTAGGTTTCGACGATAATGTAAAAAGTCTGTTCGTCACGTTTATATATATTATATAATAATAAAACCTTTCTTTTTTTTGAACAGTTTAGTCAATGATATTGATCAGTTTTCAGTGACTAAAATATTTTAATTACGCTTATTTTGTGTGGATCTACACAATATTTAGCGAATACGTGAAACTGAATGTCGATTTTTTATTATATTTTAGTATAGCTTTTATTTTCGGGCACTTTAAAATATATTAAATTCAGATTGCAATTATATATAAATTTGTATATAAACCTTATCTATAATTTATGTTTATTGTATGTAAGCAAATATAATATTTAGCAATGATAGAGTTTCATACAATTTTGTTATACATGGAAATGGTTTTAAAAATAGTCGAACATACAAGACGCTGGAAGTTATAATATATATAATATAATGCTTAATGATAGACTCAGGTACGTTTATAAAAGGTTTCCACATTTCTATTTTGTATAATGCAAAATCAATTTGAACTTTTTATGTATAGTCGTGTATATTACTATTCCAAATAAACGTGTCATAGTCAAATTCGAATACGTATAAATAATATATTGAAAAATTACATTTTTAGTAAAAAAGAAACTCTGTGTGTATGTGTACTCACAAAATCGGGCCTAATAAAAAGAGTTGTCGCGTGTTCGTAAAATTAATCGAATACATTTTGTTTTATTTAGTGTACCGAATTTAAACAAATATCGGCCGTTCGTCTTTGTCCTGTTGCAGTCTATATAAAAAATACAGGTGCGCGTGGAGGGAACGACGATTTAATAATATATTGTTTACGTCACCGAAATGGACGAGTAACGAACATTATATACGTCTGTCTATTTGTATCGGAAATTTGGTTAAGAAATAGCGATTTGTTTTGTCGACGATTCGCCGTCACAATAATATCGAAATAACTACGTGAAAAGATCGTCAATATATATATATATATATATATATATATATATAAATTATTATGACGCGTACATTATACGCGGTGTTCATTAGAAAAATTCTGCGATAATATTATTCTATCACAGAATTTAGTTACGAACTGTACGTATTATTTAAATACCGTATACGTATTATGTACACATGGGACTGTGCGTCAATACCGCGATGGTCGGGTCACAGGAAATTATAGTCGTAAAGTTTGGTAACACGTATTATAGGCAGCCATATTATTGTTTATCATGACTGTGGCAAATGTCCAAGGTAGGATTACACGTTTAGGGATATTATGTTTTATAGGCGCGCTTTCCCCTATATGACGTCAATGTAATCGTCTTCTTTCGACTTATATATTTTTCGGAGACGTATTTCGCAATTCACGAGAGGAGAAGGGTTCAAATTCTTCTCGACATTTTATCACGAAAATTATTTAGTACTTTTTTTTTACGTAGCGCTCCTGTTTTTTTTAAGATTAAACGTATTTATGGTCAACGAACACTGTCCTTGATCATTTCACAGAGCAAGAATAATTTATATGTACATACCTGTATACATACACACACACACACACACACACACACACACACACACATACACGCACATATATATTCGTTTCGGGTAGATAATATGTGTAATTCATGTCTTCACCTATCAATTACCGTATACTCGACGAAATGAACATGGACGCGAATATATTTGGTAAACGCGTAAATCTCATAAAAGTAATAAGAACTGTGCCTCTATATTATTTTTTCAATTAATGACGTAATATTACTTAAAAACTGTGTCAGTGTGTTGTACCGATATGTGTGATAATAATAATATTGTCCGCCTGTGGTTATTTAAATGGTCGACGATTTTATCGCGATGCCGTTTATAATTTTCATAAAGTAAAATTATAATAATAATAACAATAATAAATAATAACGATAATTGTGATGATGATGATGATGATGATAAAAACGAATAATAATAAAATAGTTTTACTTGTATCT
>JAIPRN010004623.1:0-14021 GCA_025469175.1 Geopemphigus sp. TES_GeoC_2020
GTGAAAAAAAAAAAAAAAAAAAAAACCGACCACGACTCGCACCGCGTTTAACCCGTTCGCTCGCGCCGAGGTGTCTGCGTGTGTGTATATCTATATATGATATGTACACCACACACACATACACTACCGTGCATAATAACGAGCTCTTATTGAGACGGGGCGGCACGTGACACCGGCGAAGAGGATGTGCGCGCTGTCTACGTATGTGTGTATAATTATATTACGCACGAGCCTAAAGGGGTATATAATACAATACTATAGTATAATGTACGAGACGAAGACACCGCGGCCTAACCCGTCCGTCGTTAAAAACCGGATTACCACGACCGTCTCCGCTATAACGCGACCGGTCGGACGCGCGCGCGTATCAGCTACCGATTTACGCGCGTCGTGCGCGAAACGCGTCGCGCACACAATTTCCGCCCGAAAATTGCGCTATTATTATTCCATTTTTTTCCCGAAAAACTTCGAAATTCTCCCACGCTCCTCGTCCCGTTCGTTCACACGGAGACACAATCGCCGCGCGTGTATCACACGCGATGCTGCGGCCGGCAGGTATATGGCAGCCCGCGTCTCACGGTATTCTAAGGTGTAGACACTTCATCGCGCTTGACCCACATATACGTATAGTCCACGCGAGAAAACCACCCTTTTTTCGCCAATAAACGGGTCATTCGCGACACTTGCGATATTGTAGAAAAACCGGCGGGGCCCGTCGTCCGGCTTCCGTGGGAACGCGAATTTCTCCGGTGAATGGGTGAGACCACAACCCTTTGACGTGCGCGCGCGCGCGCGTGTATACGCCGTCGCAAATTTTCGTATAATAATAATGATAACAATAATAATACGGCGAAAAACCTGCGCCTCGGGCGAATGTACCGAATATTATATTATACCAAAGACGCGCGGACCGATGGAATATAAAACGTTTGGCCGTGTCACACCCCCGTCGCGTGGGAACCGGCTACCTGCGCAGACCGTCGCCGAATTTAATATATACGTATATATATATAACCGCGTGTATATACACCGTTACGTTTTTGCACCTATTATATTCTGTTATTATATATATATAAATGTGTATGTATGGAGATAACAATAATCGCACACCTGCTGTAAACACGTACATATACACATATTTGGTCGGCCCCCGCCCGCTACCGGACGGAACGCTTATCGAACAGTATAAACGCGTATACCTATATATATGAACGATATAATCACCTATGTGTAATATATATTTTTTTCATTGTTATTACTAATTTATTACATTATTGTTGTTCGGCGAGAGGTAGTCGTCGTCGTTGTCGTCGTCGTCGCGCGCTCGTACAATCGGTCATAAAAACACGACGCGCGACGGTGGTATATATATATATGTACATATAATAATTCACAAATCAATCGATTACGCGACGGAATAATAATAATAATAATAAAATCGTAATCGCGCGATTGTTTTTTTTTATATACCTTATCGCTAGCTGTACCTACATACACTTAGGTAGGTTAGGTGAAATAATCGTTGCGTAAAATTATCGTCGACGTTGAGTAGACTCTAGCGCGGCACAGAAAAAATACCCTCGCGCGAAATCTATAAAATAAAACGCGTTTCGATCGAGCCTATTTATATATATGTGTGTGTCTAAGAATAACTAATATATATATATATATCGTAAAATCGTTTACCGATTTCGTATAGCTTGACGAATGTACAAATAATAATACGATAAAAGCTCGTTTTGTTTAATATTATACATTATGTAGACATAACCACGCAATAATATTTTTTTCCATTTGTCGCGCGATATATATATATGTATGTGTGTGTGTGTGTGTGTGTATATTACGGCAAGTGTATATAATATGTACGTTAACCGCCGAGAATCGATTATTCGAGTATATATAGGTAGGTAGGTTATAGGTACGTCGTATAGCGGGCCGGCGGGCAAAACCAGTTGATGGCGCGTATTTATAAAAGATCGATATCTTCGGCGTTCGCGCGTTATATAGAGACGGATTGTCACGTATAAAATAATACGTATAACGTACGACATATACATATATATAAAATATATAGCGTATATATTGTCTTGTGTGGCCGGGTATAAACGCGATGGCATCATGCAATAAAGCCCGGGGGCTGCGAACGCGTTGCGCGGCGTATTTCGAACAAATTCTCGAATATATCGATATATCTATCGCCAATATATATTATAAACGTTTTAGATATATACGCGTCACAGTGTATTATATACAGTAATAGCCGCGCGTCGGGGTGAATTATCATTCGAAAATTGTGTTTTCGGCCCTAGCAAAAGTCATCGTCGTCCATGGTTACACGTATCCATTCGTTCGTATATTTATATATGTGTGTGTGTGTGTGTGTGTGTGTGTACGTACGAAGGCGATCGAGATTATTATTAGAAACGTCTGCGGCCTCACAAAGAATATAATAACACATATAAATGAAATGGTAGGGGGAGGGCGGTTCGATCGATTGTAATCCTCCAAAGTCCATTAATTCGCCTACAAATAATAAATAGAAATATCGACGGTCCAATTTGTGTACGACGACGACGACGACGACGACGACGCCCGAGAGATACCCTTCCATCGATAACGCCCGAGCGTGTGTGTATTAGTTTCCGCGAGTAGGAAATCGAAAAGTCGTCCTTTATTTTAATAGAAACCTCGGCGGGCGCGTTGCGTTTCCCTCGCGGAAAATTATTAATCCCCGTGTACGCGCCCCGGCACGATGCCAACCGGGCGAGGGTCGTAAAAACCCGGCAATTACATCGGTCTCGGGTCCTTTTAAGTTGTTTATTGCGCGCGGCAGTTCGGGGGACGGTCGTGATTGGGTGACGGGGGGGGGAGAGAGGACGAACGGGAGTGAAGGCGGACATTGCAGCGCGAACGGACGGGCGCTTACCCGTGCGCGGTGGTGTAGGTGGTGGTGGTGGTGGTGATGCGGATTCTTCAGTTCGCGCGTTTCAATTAAGTCCTGTGGGAAACGAAAAAAATAAAAGTCGAAAACGAAGAGGACGAAAAAAAAAAATGTTTCCCGAGGCCAAAAGTTTGACGAAGTGTTTTTTTCCTGGTTCTATTTCGGTCGCGCGAAGTCTTATATCTCGTCGCGCGCGGCGGATGCCGAGGTCCCGCGGGGTCGTCGCCAATCGAATTAACCAATAAAAACCGCCCTTCCGGCTGTTTCCGGGTCACCTCTGCCGCCGCGACGCGCGCGCGCGCGCGCGATCTATAATCGCGTTTATCGATGGCGAGGGCAGAGACAACACTTGCGGTGTGATAAACTACACACACACGCACGCACGGCGTAGTGTGATAATTTTACCTGAAGCCTTAACGTGTGTATGTGTTGTGTGGCAGGGAGGGGGGTACCCTCGTGTGTATAGATCGTTCGTGTAGTAGTTAACGTCGTACGTATGTGTACGCGTGGCGGTTTACACAGTTTGGCCGATAGATCAAAACGCCAAAGGGGCACTATATGATATATATATATATATATATATGTACGAGTTGTACGTGGCTTCTGTTGCCGGGCGACAACTGGCCGGGGACAGCTGTGCAAACGCTTTGGCTGCCGTATAGGCGAGAGATTTTATTGCCCCGGCCACGCGTATAATGTTATATATTCGCTGGCGTGAGTGTGCGTGTACAGGACGTTATACGTGAGGATCGAGGAAATGAACGCGCTGCGACGGTGGTCGACACGCTCGGCGATGGCGTCGGTGGCGGACGCGCGAGATTTATATACCTATATTATTGTTATTATTATACGACGAGCACTTCCTTTCGTGTCATTATCATTTTTCTCTTTCCGCCGTATCTTTCCCCTTATATATATACAGAGCGTATTAAATACGTTTTTCCGCGCCGACGACCACCCGCTAAACTATAAACTAGACACCGTATACACCTAGCGTAATTTTTATAACGTATATACGGGGATAAGCCTTTTAGACGACTGTATATCGCCCTTCCACCGCGTATACATAAGTCGTAGGCCAAGTGCGCGACGAGTTTCGAGTGTTTGCCGCTTTATATTAGTATACTTACAGTATATATATATAGAGTTCCAGACTGTGTGTACGTAAAGGATTTAAGTCCGTTTATAATATTTATTCTACGTTTCGTAATAATTGCGCTGTTCCAAACGGCGACCCGTTTCCACAGTGGCGCGCGTACGTACGCCATTTCGTTTTATTAACACCCAATAACGCGCCTGGATAAAACGTCGGTGACGACGGACGATCGCGCGATTCGGTGGAAATGCCGTGTGGTCGTCGTCGCGAAATAATCGACCAGTAGCGGTCAAGCGCGGTAGAACCGAAACGGCGCGTATACGCGATAGACCGTGTACGGTCCATACGAGACGTCGCTGCCGAGTGAAAGTGCGCGCGTACGTGCTCGTCGCTGCATATTACGGTTGTGTCACGCGGCGGACGGGCAACACCGCCGCCGGGATCGCCGCGATCCAAAATGATTGATCGATAGATCGGAGACGGCGATCAATCACGCCCCGAGTTGGTGTACGCGTTTGTACGTATAAATAATTTACGACCGTCGAGCACGCGTAAGAAGGTACCGGGAATTATAATTGCGGGCGCGCGAGACATTTTAGCGCGTGTTTTCAACGGTTCCATAACCGTCTTCTATGGGACGGTTTTATTTTTCGCGTTTCTCTACGAATAACGGAAAATACGATAATATTTTCGGAATACGATTTTTTTCGTTTTTGCGTGCGTGTATATATATATATATATATGTATTTCCCTTACATCGCGTAGTCGTACGTAGTTATTCCGGCGGACGTGTCGGCGCGACGACTGCACGAACGCGCGCGCACGCGCGGCAGATAGCGCGTAATTTCCTGAGCGCACGTCGTCGCCGTCACGCGACGGGGAGTCTTCGCTCTGCGACCGGCAATGCGGGCTTAGATCATTTTTTTTTTTTTTTCTTTGAAAGTCAAACGATTGGGACGAGCGCGTGATGGACGAGTCGCACACATATAATGTGCGTGTGAAAGTGAACGGAGAAATAAACGGGAACGCGAAAAAAATATTAGGTATATAGACGCAAAATTTAGTGTTAGTATTTCGAAACCCGCGAATTCGAAAATCGATTTTGAACGACCCTACAATAGTTTATTGACGAATACGTAAAATATCGTAAATATATACGTACACGTTTAAACGTTTCGAGCTTTTAAAAAACGAAAATATCGGTCATTGTCCGAAATGTCCGACGACGTTTACTGGTTTGTTCGCGATAGTTCGATATGTTCCGGTCAAATTTAAGGAAACTATCGATAAAAGCGAAAAAACGCGACGAATAAAACGCCAATATTAAATACGATTCGCCACTGAGAGGCGTAAAAATATACGGGACCCGCCGAATAATAGATACATTTACGCGCAGACGAATTCAATGGAAACGCGTCGACACCGACGGCGTTCGGGACGTAAAAAATATCTCCGAGAATTAAACGGGCAATTCGTTTCCTGGACGACGGTCGCGTAAAAACGCGTTTTCGGCCGACGGCGGACACGCACCCGGGGGCGCGTCCTCCCCGTGCGAGGGATGTGCGGTGTTCACCCGGGGCGTTGACCAAAACTGACCGGATGACCAATCGATCGGACCAATGACCATCGCGCCGTGGCCGCCGCCGTAGCGACCCGTGCGCGTACGCACTCGCACGCGCCCGGCCGGCCGCGCAGATGTTATATTTGCGGCGTGTGTGTGTGAATGTGTGTGCCCCCCCCCACGTACACACACACACACACACACACACACACAACACACACACACACACACGTATACACACACCCTTTGGGCCCGTCCGCGGACTTACAGACGAGGACGCACCCCTCGGGCAAACAAAAACACTACCCCACGGGATTTTTCACCGTGCGTTCCGCGTGTGTGTTTCTATACACATCCCACATATACCGCTCTGCACCGTGTCCATTAGACGCGTTTAAGGTCCTCCTCACGGCGTGTGCGTGGAGTGGCTATACATTTATACACGACGTGTATTATATTATAAAGTAACGAATATCGCGTAGTATACTTATATATATATATTATAGATATCGCGTTGTCCGAGATTTTCACGTCAAACGCATCGTTTGCCACTTTCACGACCGGCGTATGTACGAATGGTGCTCACCGCCCCCTCGCGTTCCCGCGTACCGATTAAAAACTATTAGGGACGTAGTGTACACTATAACGGACTATTTATAATAGAACCTCTTTAAACCCGGCACAATAATGGCGGATTTCCGGGATATCGGAAACGATTTATATACCCGCCACGTCGCGTCGTATCGTATTATCGTTCGTTATTCGTCGCAGTCGTCCGAGGTCAATATATATTTATATAGATTGGTAGGTAAGTAGGTAGGTCGCGCGGTAATACCGAACGGAATTTCGCGGGGGATCGTATCGATTTTGTTTTATTTTCTGTTTGTTCATTCGCGGCGACGATCGTGAGAGTTATTTTACTATCGAATATTAATACTACACACGTAGTTAGACGAACGCTAAAACTTCTCGACTATAAAATCACAAGCCGCGTAGTTTTTCATCGAACGATTTCGACCGTTGGCCATTTGAAATTCGCGCGTCGTACCACGCAATCATCGTCCGACATTCTAATTGTTTACGCCGTACAACGGTAACGTAGTAAGTACGGGCGACAATGCCAAGATAAAGGGAGCGCTCGTAATACTGTTCTCGTAAATTTGACGTGTCGGCGCGCGCGCGCTTTACTCGCTCCGGACAATTCGTTTTTATTCGAAATTCCGTAAAAAAGCCAACGACGTTACTACCGGCATATTAAAAAGATACGTTTCGCTTACAATATTATTCGAGCGCGTCTGCTGGTTCGCGTTGGCGCGAAAGACGCGATTTTCGAGCTCGCGAATTTACGAATTTGAAAATATTCGGTCGTTTCGTACGCTGAAGGTTCGTCCCTCGAATGGGTTCCGAATTCGCGTGTCCTCTCCCAACCCGTTATCCCTCTCGGTAACGCTTTTTTTTCGACCGTCCGGCAGATAAATTATATATATATATATCGCGTACGCGTCGTCGTTTTTTCGTCAATCGTTTTTTAACCGCCGTCGTACAACAACGCTCGTTTATCGCGACAAACAACCCGCCGTGTGTACGCGCGCGCGCGATCACGAGAGTACCTTTGACGACGCGTCATCGATAAGTAGCGTACTGTATGCGACCGAGCGGCTCCCCTTCCCGCGTGCTCGCCACTCTGCCGCCAGGACCCTCCGAACGGCGGACGCGACACTAAACTAATTTGCGCGCCGCGACCACACATCATAGTCGCCGTCATTGCCGTTATTATACTTGTTTTTGACGGACGATTTTACATTGTGTTTTTCGACGGGGTTTTCTACGCGCATACATCCGAAACAAAAAACGCACACTCGCGCACGTTTTCGTGTGTATATATACGCGCGCGTGTATACGTAAAAGCGTACAGGGGGAACGACAATAGGTCGGTTATTGATTTCCGTCATTAAAACCGATATAGTGTACAGCGTCAGTTTTACGTACGACGGACGCAAAATGGACGCCCGCCCGCGTATATATTTACACCGACGGTGTCACGTCGTTATTCTCACGGTCCTCCTTCTGTTCGCAGCGGATACGGACCCGACACACAGCGCCGACGCCGCCGGCACCGATCAGGTGGACCTGCTGACGTGCGGCCAGTGCCAGAAAGTGTTCCCGCTGTCCGACATATGCCGGTTCGTGCAGCACAAGGTGGCCGGTTGCGGCAAGGACCCGCTGCTGCAGGCCAACTGTAACGCCGCCGGCGGTGGCCAAGACGACAACAACAGCGGCGCCGGCGGCGGTGGGTCGCCGGACAACGGTCTGCAGACGGCCGCGGCCAAGACGAAACACCACCATCATCACCATCACCATCACAATCACCGCGACCACCATCACAATCGGTCCCAGTCGCCGGCCGGCGCCGACGAACCGCCGCACCATTTGCAACAGAGGCGGCCGCCGCCGTCCAGCACGCCCAAACGGTCGTCCGAACATCACCGGAACAACGGCGGTGCCGACGACGGTGGCGGCGGCGGCGGCGGCGGCGGCGGCAGTTCCGAGGACGAAAAGTCCGCGGCGCGTGTCAAACAGACGTCGTCCGAATCGTCGCCCGACGACTTTGGCCACAAAAAGGCCAACCGCTCGGCGTCGTCGTCCTGCGTGGACGCCGAGTCCAACACCACTAACTCGGGTGAGTCACCAACTCGCGTACATAAATCACCCGCGGCTGGTCGATAGTATTCCATTCCGCGTCTAAGACCGCGCCGGATTTTCGTTTTTCATCCGAACGAACTCTTCTTCTTTGTCCTTTTTCCCGGCTATTCGGGGTCGGCTATAACCCTCGCACGACCCGTCGTCGTCGCACATCCCACCCGTTCAACCGCTTCTGCTTTGGTCATTCTCTTCTTCAACGCTCGATTCCGTTCTTATTGCTCCCGAGTCTCTATTCACCCACATCTTCTATATAATCGACGCTACTCCTACGCTTCGTTTCGTATCCAATTTCCACCTCCGTCTAAACATTTTCGGCCAACACTCGCTCTCTCTGCTCTATCGTCTTGTTCAAACGTCCCGACGAATTACTATTTATTTTATTCGCCGCTAATTCCCACTCGTCCCCTATACATATTTGTACGGCACGAATCGCCAGGCCCCTCGCTAACCGTTGGCGGTACTCTAGTCTAGGCGCCTATGACGCTTCCCCCTGATTATCGCGATTAATTCGAAGCGAATAAAAATATATTTTCGTTACGGCGTGGTTTCTTAAAAAAACTACTAAAAATACGCCAATTTCGTGACGTAAATACCCAAGTCCTATCGCCACCCGTTATACGGTCCCGTCCGTTTGTTTTACAATTATTTCGCGAGCATATATCTATAGACGCGTAATCGTTAGGCGGCCGTGTGTAAACCCATTTCGATATACGTATCGAAAACTTGGAATAAAAAAAAAAAAAAAAAATTCGTTTTTCGATACACCTCGGCGGAGTCTATATATAACACGTATAGGGTTGGCGGCGATATTGGAAAAGTTACGTGATCGGTTTCGCGGATTCGGTTACGAATGGAAATTGAAAAGTTATACGTCTCGTATTTTTTTATTTTTTACGCCCGCCGGCAAATAAATCTCGCTCCGCCGTATGCGCGTATTATATTCCGCGGCGGCAAAATAACGACCAAAAGATAATTTCGCTTACCCGTTCAAACCCTTCTTACCCACCTCCCATATAATATGTATACATGCGCGCCGCCACTCAGTGTTGTACCACAGGCGACAATACATCCGCTTCGCACTGCGAAACCCGAGACGCGGTTTTCGACTTTTTTCTGTTGAACTCCGTACGCGCGTAACCCTTCCCCCCGCCCTAGAGTGTGTGTAGTAACCGATAATTCGCAGATCCCGTGAATGTCAGGCGCCCCGGACAAGGGCTTAACGTCCGAATTTCACAAAATTGCCCGTACGGGAGGAAATAAAGGGAAAATATTTTAGATAATGTTCACGAGATCGATTCGTCGCGACGGATAAACGCGTTTTATCGCTGCTATTATTATTATTATTATAACGAGCGCCGTGGTTGTGACCGGTTACCAACATCTTGGTTCGTGGTCGCGTACGTATTTAGCGACGGCGAGCCTAACCGCGCGTAAAGCGCGAACGACGTACCAATATAATAGTAATTAAAGATCGTCGTTTCGTGCGTAGGGGTCCTAGATTTTTGGCGCGTATAAAAAAAAATTTAAAAAACGTTACGCGCGCGTGTGTGTGTGTGTGAACTCTGTCGAGGCGTAACGGACCGCGAAAACGGAATATAAAAAAAAAAAACGCGTGAAACACGACGGCCAAGCTCTCCGGGTGACAACACCGAGTCATTAGCCCGGGTCGGAGGACTTTTTTACGTTTTGTTTTTTTCTCTTATATTTTT
Organism: Geopemphigus sp. TES_GeoC_2020; assembly: GCA_025469175.1. Lineage (NCBI taxonomy): Eukaryota > Metazoa > Arthropoda > Insecta > Hemiptera > Aphididae > Geopemphigus > Geopemphigus sp. TES_GeoC_2020. Next base: position 10,014 of record JAIPRN010004623.1, read on the forward strand.
CACGGCACACCACGACGTCGCGGACGCGCCCGCGGTTCATCGAGTTCCGCGCCGAGCTATTTTCTATTCTATATACCGCCCGATTTTGGTCAATTATAATTTTGGGTTTTTTTCTCGCTTCGCTTTTATTGTTGCGTACAATGATAATCTCGCCGCCGCGTGCAGCCAAATAGCAGCAGCAGCAGCAGCAGCAACCTCGTTTCCCGCATTAGCGGCGGCGCGTTTCACACCGAATCAAGATACTCGAGAGACGTTGTCGTTCTGGATCGGCGACAAATTTTAATTGCATCCGACTGTATATACATATATATATATATATGTGTGTAGTAGAGAGAGAAAAAGGAAAACCTGCCGCGCCGTCGTCCGTCCTCGACCGTTTCACACTCGGCGTGATACACGACGTCGCGGTGTTCATGGGAAACTCGTATTATTATTATTATTATTATTACTATTACAATAACGTTTTGTAAATGGTATACGAGCGCGTTATTCACGTTTTTAACGGCCGAATAATCGTCAATAGCCGACGGACATGAACGCGCGCGCGACATTTGGCCACGCGCGCGACGGGGAGCGACGCGAAATCCTTTCGAATTAAAAAAAAAACCCTCCCCCGAACGGCCGAAGTAAAAATATGATAATAATAACGTGCGCGGCCGTGCGGACGCCCGTGTCCACGTAAAACCTCGACCGCCGGATGAATTGTACGATACCGCGTTACGCGCATCCGCCCGAGTGGAAATACGTAACACCCGAGTAGTAGTTGAGTAGCCACGAAAAGAGTGTCCGTGGCCATCAAAGGGTTCCACTGTAGTCCTCACGTAATAGCTCTTTGAACGCGCTGTAAATAGAGAATACACCGGCTGGACACGTTCATATTCGCCCGTATTTGTATAAAATGATGTCGGTCGCGAATTGATTGTAGAAAAAAAAAACTAAATTTCCCAGGGTGATGACGCGACGAATTTGTAATAAATACGAAAAATGCATTTTCTTCGGCGCTAAGAAGAATAGGGATAAAATGTTTTCGAAAAACGTATTCTTCCGCGAATAAATCAACCTATTGCGCGATACGTCGTCGGCGACCCGAACGTTTGTGGAAAACCGTCGAATATTTATTGACAAACGGACGTCCGCCGCGCGTCGAATTACGACGAATGGGAAACGGAGAAAAGCGCAACCGTGGCGCGTCGTCCCGCGCTTGGACTACTGCGCCGGTCGGGCGGAGATTTCGTTCGTCCCGAACGATCGCGTCTTTGTCTACGTTTAAATCGTGTCGAGTTACGCGCGTTCGTTCGGGCGTGCGGCGGCGAGTATTACGCGCGGTCCATCGTCGATTTCTCGCGCAACGACGCGCCGCACGAATAACGCCGAACCGATATTTCGCGAGAAAAACGCGCGTGTCCGATAAAATACGCGTCGTCGCGATCGGTACAGTGTACAGGACGCGCGACAGAGAGTGAAAGAGAGGGAGTGTGTGAGCGAGTGGCGACGGTTTGAGGTCAAATGACGCACGCGACGGAAGAATAGGACGAGATAGGTAGAGAGCTTCTCGGGTATATTACAATCGTACGGGCGACGAAAACGAAAGTGCGGACGGGCGATTCGTCGCGATGACCGCGCGCGCGCGCTTCGTACGTACGTATCCGTCGCGCGGCCACCGGTGAGGGGGGAGGGAGGGTTAAGTCTCGTCGCGATATGGTTTTCGTCGTCCGGACAGACGGCCCGTATTCGAACGACCCGACGCCACCCCATTTCGGAGCCGCTACAGACTCTCGTTCGCGAATTTCGCGCACCCCACGTCCGCCGCCGCCGCCGCCGCCTCATCGAACGGATTAAACGACCCGGCCGTCGTATGCCCATTGTCCAGTCTCCGCGGACGCCGCCCGCGCGCGCACGGGTGGTGACACGTTCACCCTTTCTCCCGCGGTTGCGTCATATACCGCGCGTTCGTTTTTTCGCGTTTATCGGACCGTGAACTCGTTTTTATATCGTACATAATACGCCAATTAGTACATTTACATATATATATGTATGTATATAAGTCGCGCAGAAATCGAACACCGCATCTGTGATTGTATAGCCGCCGCGCCGCTGACCCCTCCGACGATGACGACAACGACGACGACTATGACGACGACGATCGCGTCGTACGATATTTAAAAAAAAAAAATATAAAATGCCCTACTCGTTCGTGCATCTGTCCAACGGCCGGGAGCGTGCGTATATTGTACAGGATGATCATATCGTAGTATACACGCGCAGTATTCATTAGGTTCTCCGGGGAAAATCGTTCCGTAACACGTTCGCGCCGGTCTCGTTCGTCGTGGATTCTCGGGGCGTGGTACGTTCTCCCTCGTGGGAATTCGGGCGTGTTGATTTCCGCGGACAGTTCCCGCGGTAATGAGGGACGGCACTAATTATTGGCGACGGCCGCGAACGTGTTCCGCGGAGACGTTTTTCTATCGGACATTTTCGTTAGCCGTTTCCACCTTTTCACTCCCATACGCGGGAGAGGATTGAGGGTATATATATATATATATAGTCGAGCCGAGTATTTGGGTCGCCGCCGAAATGGAAAGCGTACGTAAACGGCGGGGATACGATTTTTGAAAACGGTTCGGGTTCGTGTCGCCCGGACGACGACGAATCGTCGATACGAAATTCGTTCGGCCAATAATCCGATCGAGTCGCGCGACAAATAGATAAAAACAATCACCCTGTATATTATATATATATATAATATAATCGCCGAGCGGTAGGTGACTCGCGATGACGTCGACGACAGCCGCGACTATTATACGGTGAGCGCGCATACGTACACACACACACATATATATATATATACGATAATAATAATAATATGTGAAAACGTTACGGCCCGCGGGCTTCCCACGACACTGCGGGTCACGACGCCCGAAGGACGACGACGGTGACTTGCCTAGGATGAGGACTATACGGTTGCGCGCATCGCGTTTCGTCACTCCCGCTCCGTCTCGCCACGTTCTCTCGCGCCCGTTTTCCCTTTACACGCCGGTCGCCCACTAAACCGTGTCAGGGACGTAAACGACGACGTTTTTTTTTTTCGCTTTTGCGATTTTCCCGGGCATATCGCCTGTACGTATATATATCCCTCTAGTCGATTGTAACGACATTTCGTATACCCGCCGCGGTCGTGTTTATAAATATATATATATATAATTGTTAAATTCGTCCTCGTCCCGAAACGCCGAGAGAGAAACGTAATTTTTTTTTGATTTCGACGGTCCGGCGCGAGAAGATCACGACGGACGAGGTACCACGACGATTTACCTACATCGCCCGTCCGTCCTGGAACGTTTTTTTATTTTTCTCTCCCGAATATCGCGTCTCACGGAATATATAACAACGGTCACGTGAAACGAACGATAATTATTGTGTACACACATAAACGTCGTGGCCGTTGCGTAATAGTCTTCTATCGCGCGGCCGCGGTGGGCGGACACCGCGCGCTCGCGCGCGTGTTCCTTCAGTCACGGTCAGCGTTGTGTCCATCCGCCGGCGTATTATACATATACATCTACGCGCGATATTATATTCTCGTAGTTTCTTCGTTCCACGGTTATCGAACGTCGTATACATCGCGAGTACTCTTGCCCGTATTATTATGTACACACACACACACACACACACATACGCGTAAAGTCCGTGTATAATTTATTATAATACGTGAAGACGACACCCACGCGACAAAGTATAGCGGTCGCGGCGTGTACGGCTTGGCCGGATCGACCGGAAGTGATTTTCGTCCGTCAGAAAAAAAAAAACCAAAATTCCAATTTCTCGTTTTACTTTCACCCCTTCATATCGCCCCACTCATTTACCGCGCCATTTACATATATATATATATATATATACACACCAGGGGCACGTTCCGCGGTATTTCGATTTTTTTTTCACCCATAAAACGTCGTCGCGCCGTCTACAAACGATTTACATAATTTTCGGGGGGGGGGGTGGGGGGGCCCG